>MQUG01000842.1:0-45251 GCA_007213375.1 Steinernema feltiae | reverse complement strand
TCAGCGGATTGAAAGCACCTGGGATGAAGGACCTTAGGATGGCACTCCTATCGAAAATCGAGAAAGATCCGTCGACTACGCTTCAACAACTACTGAATGAAAGTCGCCGCATGCAAAACTTGAAGGCTGACAACCGTCTAGTTGAAGGTGCCTCACCGAAGCCAGAAGTGTTCAGCGTCCAGAAGACGAAGTTCAGCAAGTTCAAGGAAGTCAGGAGAGCCGGTATGCCTCCGAAGAAAAAGACAGAATGCTGGAACTGTATGGGGCCGCATTGGTCACGAAACTGCACAGAGCGGAAAGCGCAGTGTTTGAAATGTCGTCAATGGGGACACCGTCAGCAGTACTGCGAAATTGCTTCGAAATTTCAAGTCAAGCAAGTGACAGTGCCGACGACTCTCATGGCATCCGCGCAAGGATTTGGACATCAGCGCCAGTATGCGAAGTTTTCATCAACGGAAAGCAAGTGAAGATGCTAGTGGACACCGGGCGGATGTGACTGTTGTCACAAAGAAGACGTGGGACGGATTGGGATTCCCGTCATTGACCAGAGGTCAGCGAAAAGCTGAAGGCGCCGGCGGTCAAGCAGTAGCTTTTCGAGGAACATTCAAATGCGATTTTGGACTACAGCAACCCGAACAGCATCATGGAGTGTGCTACGTAATGCAGGGAGAGTCAGGGCTAGACCTCCTCGGAAACGGTTGGTTAGGCCAACTAGGCTGCATGGACCTCTTAAAGAAGCAGCTGCAGTGTGAAGAAATGCCACGTTTGGCTACAGCAGCAGTTGAAGAACCTTCCGGTTGGGAAAGGAAAGTGAAATCAAAGTTTCCAGAACTGTTGAAGGAAGGACTAGGCCGATGGAAATTCGGAAAAGCTTCGCTTAAACTGAAGCCCGGAGCAGAACCAGTTTTCCGTAAAGCAAGACTAGTGCCATACCACTGGAAAGACCAAGTCGACAAGGAATACGATCGTCTGCTGAACAGCGAAGTCGCAGATGAAATCAAGCACTCTGAGTGGGCAGCGCCGACTGTATGCGTGAAGAAGAGCACGGGGCAGCTGCGACTCTGTGCAGATTTCTCATCAGGACTAAACGACGCTCTCGTCGCAGATGACTATCCACTACCGACTCCAGCGTCGATTTTTGCAACGTTATCGGGTGGAAGATGGTTCACCCAGATAGACTTGAAAGACGCCTACCTGCAGATTGAGCTCGACGAAGAGTCGAAGAAGCTCGCCGTGATCAACACTCATCGCGGATTGATTGCCTATCAGCGCCTGATGTTTGGTTTGAAGACTGCACCCAGTCTGTTTCAACGGGCTATGGACAAGACGTTGGCTGGCGCGAATGGCGCATTCGCTTATTTGGATGACATTGTCGTAACCGGAAGAACGAAGACGGAGCACGACGCAAATGTCATGGAGGTTCTGAAGCGATTAGAGGAAGCAGGTTTCCGAATTCGCTTATCAAAATGCGCGTTCGAACAGAAGCAGATCAAGTACCTGGGCTTCTTGATATCAGAAGAAGGACGCAAGCCGGATCCTGGGAAGGTCGAAGCTATCGCAGAGATGCCAGAACCCAAGAACGTCGCAGAGCTGAGATCGTTCCTTGGGATGGTAACATACTATTCGACTTTCGTAAAGAACTTGCATGATCTCCGAGCAGATCTGGATGGACTGCTGAAGAAAGGAGTAGAATGGACTTGGGGCCCGAGACAGATCGAAGCTGTCCAGAAGATCAAGACAGTGCTGTTGAGTGACCTGGTGCTCACTCATTATGATCCAGAAGCCGACATTATCGTTGCCGCCGACGCGTCGCAGCATGGTATAGGATGTGTGCTGTTGCATCGCTACCCAGACGGAAGCCAGAAAGCCGTGGAACACGCATCGAGAAGCTTAACGCCTGCGGAACGAAACTACGCTCAAATTGAGAAGGAAGCGCTAGGGCTGATTTATGCAGTGAAGAAGTTTCACAGAATGGTCTTTGGGAGAAGATTCACACTACTCACTGACCACAAGCCGCTATTGGCCGTATTCGGAAGCAAGAAAGGAATTCCGGTACATTCGGCCAGCCGTTTGCAACGATGGGGAACTTTGCTGCTTGGGTACGATTTCGAGATCGAGTATCGAAATACCTTGGAATTCGGCCAAGCTGACGCGTTGTCGCGGTTGATAGCAAGACCAAGGATGAGCGCCGAGGATATGGTCATCGCATCGCTTTTGGAGGATGAATGTAGCTTGGACGCTACGCAGTTGCCAGTGACCGCCGCGAAAGTCGCTGAAGAGACAAAACATGATGTGGAAATCATGGAGGTTTTGGATAACCTGAAAACGGGCCGATGGAAAACCCCGAAGTCAACATTGCCGAGGACGTGGTTTGAGCTCCGAAACCAACTCATGGTCAAAGAAGGCTGTTTGATGCTAGCGGATCGTGTCGTCATCCCTAGGAAACTGCGGTCTATGATGTTGGAACAACTCCACCAGGGACATGCTGGAATGGTGCGAATGAAAAGAGCGGCGCGCCAGCTCGTGTACTGGCCGGGACTCGACAAGGACTTGGAAATGTGTGTTCGACGTTGCGAAGCATGCGCCGTTGTGCAGAAGATGCCGCGAAAGGTGAAACCGTCACCATGGAAAGAAACCATGAAGCCGTGGGAAAGAATTCACGTGGATTATGCCGGGCCAATGGAAGGAAAGTGGTATTTGGTCGTCGTCGACGCCCATTCCAAGTGGCCGGAGATCATCGAAACCAGCACGATCACCGCCAGCAAGACATTGGATGTGCTTGACAACTTGTTCTGTCAACATGGATTTCCAGAAGTACTTGTGTCGGACAATGGAACACAATTCACCAGTCGGGAATTTGAAAATTACTGTATGCGGAAAGGTATTCGCCACATGAGAAGCGCACCTTATCATCCGCAGTCGAATGGGCAAGCTGAACGATTCGTGGACACGTTCAAACGGACGACAGCGAAACTTCGATGGGGAGGAAGAGGGAGTAGCGAAGCATTGAAACAATTCCTGTTCGCCTATCGATCGACGCCGCTGAAGGATGGTAAAACTCCAGCTGAGAAATTTCTGGGCCGTCGACTCCGAACGGTAGATTCTTTGGTAAAGCCGAATGAAATGAAGTAGTCTGCGTCATTGGAATCGACACCGCGGACTGGATCAAGACAGAAGACGTTCCAGAAGGAAGGCAAAGTCTATGCTTGGCGTCACCATGGTCAAAAAGGGAACTGGGAAGCAGGAAAGGTAGTACGACGGTTGGGAACCGTGATGTACGAAGTGGAACTGAAAACTGGATGCCACCGTCTCCACGTAAATCAATTGAGGCGTCGCTACGGATCTGATGCTGAAGACTCGGAAGTCAAACTGTGGTTAGAAGATTTCGCTCGAAATGAATCGGAAGTCTGCCAAGGCGCAATCGAGCCTAATGCTCAACGAGCAGCCGAAGCCGTGGAAAGAGTTTCCGAAGATTCGTTGGAAACCGCACCTACGCTGAGACGATCTACGCGCACCCGAAAAGCACCGAGACGACTTGAGATGAATCCTCATCTGCCGAAGTACGAAGTCGTATGATGTAATGGTACTTGGACTGTGGAAGTTTCCAAGTGGAGGGAGGTGTTGTGAGGTAATATGGGATTTACCAATCGTTCATATGGCATGGGTCCCAGAGCGCTCACACCGTAATCCCGAGGCCGTGCCGTGCGTCGCCTAATGGTGTACTAATAGCTATGTTGTGATCACGAGTGTTGATATCGTTGTTGTTGATTATCGTTTTGTTTGTTACGCGTTTACTGTTGTAAATACAAGGTTTAATTACCCATATTTGAGGTCTCCTCGTTCGTCCCACACTAGAGCGACTGATAATCCGCACGGACACATCAGAAATCAATACGTGTAAGGCGAGCATCTTTACAAACAGGAGCCTTGACTGCGAAGGAGGGAGGGAAAGGCCAGCATCGGAGCCATTTTATCCTCACGCTTCCTCCCTTTCTCGTTCGCCCGCCGTCATCTCCTTGAGTGCCTAGCTGTGCAAATAAAAGATGCTTTCTACTAGTTTGGTGTTGGCTATCACATTTTGCTCGTTCAAACGTTCTCACGCTCTCTCGCCGTCATCCCCTCGCTTCCCCATTACCATTGAGTTCCTAGCTGTGCGAATTGTAACGGTCTGGTGTGGTGCAGGGCTGTAGAGGCTAAGCGGGAGGTCGGACAGAGGTGAGAACCAATGTCTGGCCGGCCCTCTCATACTGCAGTGAGAATGTCAAAACTGAGTTCGTCTCTCGTTCGACCTGTGCCTGTTCTATTCAACTGATAAATCCCCCTTTCTCAATAACCTCGTAGACGCACACCTCAATCCGTGGAGACCTCTCGCCAAGCGCTCGCGGCCTCCCTACGTTACAGAATAAAGGAGAATTCCTACTACTTTCGTGTTCTAATCTACATGAGCACTGAGCGACCAATTAATTCTGATCTGCTCTCTGCCGCCACTGCAGGACTAACGTGGTGGGACCGACATTCCTCATATAACGCCAATTTGCAAGAAGCAGTGCACAAAACAATATTTCAGCTCGTGAAAATTTCACGATATTTTCACTTCAAAATGGACATCAAAACGCCGAGCAACTTTTCCCTTCTCCTCAACGAAATGGTCCGTGACCTCGTCGATTCCGAGGGAGTGCAACGGACTCGCCACTTGGAAATCTTGCAAAAATGGGGAGAATTTGCCCAAAACCTCAATTACACTATCGCAATTTATCCTTAATTGAGACTGCGTTTGTGACCTCCCCCGAAAGGTGTTCATCGAATGTTCGTTGTGTTTCGAACACATCGAACACTTGGTGCCTTAATCGGAAGTCGATTTTCGATCGAAAATTTATTTTAACGGACAATTTAGCAAATCAATCAGAATCAAAGTCAGACTCGAACCTTAGCAGGAACCAGATTCAGAAACAGAATCAGAATTCGAGGCAGAATCACAATCAGACCCAGAGACGGACATTTTATCACTCTTGTCAGTGTCCGGATAATCATAACATTCCAATTTCATAATAATAGCCATAATAATTTCGTCTCTGAACACGTACAGGCTCATCTCGGAATGACTGCGAACTGTTTTCAGCTCAATCCAATCGTCGTCCTCCACGTTGAAGGCTTTGTCGATTTTCCGGAAAGATTCTTCGGAAATCATTGCTTCAATCTTCCTGTGGCGAACTTGAAAGTGTTCTGCGGCCGCCCAGGTCTTGTGCGCTTCCTCAAAAACCTCAAACGGCAGCAGAATTTTCTCTCCTAGTTCCAGCGCTTCAAACTGCGGTCTCTTCACGAAATCTACCAAAGCAGAAGTCAACTCTTCAGTTTCAAAGTATCCGGTTATTTCCAGGTTCTTCAGATATTTTGACTTCAGTTGGCGTTTGAGAAAATTCTTTGCTTGAAACGAGACCAATTCCGAGTGCCTGGTAGAATAGTGCCAGTCGATGGTCGAGAATCGAGCTCCCATCAAATCCAGAATTTCGCAGTCTTTGTCGAGAACGGGGGATAAACTGATAGATTCATGGAGCAGCGGAGCTTTCGTTTTCCACTCATCGTAGTCTTCATTTCCGTAAAAGTTCCCTCCAAAGCTAGTGTCTCGTAGACTCCGATACATTGTGAATTTTCTTACAAATTCCGCCCACGAACCGTCGATTAGAGTGAGATTTTCAAAAGGATCCTTACAGTTCTTCTCATACGACGCCTGCTCGACGACGTCGTGGACGATCTCGTTCGGTAGATCCGCGAATTCGTCGTCCATTTTCAGCTCCAAGTGACCAAAGTAATCGTGATGAGTGATCAGCAACTTGAGAGTATCCTGCAGCACGTCGACCACATCGGTCACTTCATCCAACGTGAATGTGTGAATACTTTTGTAGCTTTTAGTGCGTTCCACGTAGCTCTCCAACTGCTTTCTGGTCTTGGCAACAACTGCGGAGATTTTCTCAGAACGATCCATTTTTGAGTGAATTCGACGTGGAATTCTGGGCTTTTAATGATGCTGGAACAATGCGAATTAGCGCTTTACCGCATCGCATTCAGGTAACACCGCACGAGCGAATAGGTCCCGACGAGATTAGACGCTCTATACTGAATTAGGTTCCGATTGACTACTTGACGACAAGATAACGGCAAGAAAAAGGGAACACGTGCGTACTTTGGGTTTACTATCATTGCGTCCAATTCTCAACGACACAAGTTTCAGAGCCTTCCAATACATATCCAGGAGATCAACAATCGAGGTCCTAGATAGTCTCGCTTGCTGAGAAGCCTTCAAAGAAGAACACAAGATAAGAACTCTGGAAAGCTTCAAGTGGGCGGAATGTGCGCAAATCTGATCGTTTTTTGCAATCAAAAAATGAAGGTGCGAAGGTTTGGAAAAGTAGTTTGGAAAATCGATGCATAAAGCGAAAGAAAATGTATTTAAACTCGTGGAAATCTAAGGTCAAACTTTTCACTTCAAAATGCAAAACGACTTTTCCCTGCTCCCGAACGAGCTCATCCACGATGTCATCGACTTCCACGGAGTCGAAAGGAGTAGAGCCTACTACGAACTCCGAAAACTCGTGAAAATCGAGGGTTCCTGGGGAAAGTTTGCCCGGGAATTGAGCGCATGCACCACGCAAGAAGGAGACGATGTGTTTTTCCGTTCAAAAGCGTACGATTGCACTGCAGGATCTGCACTCGAAAAGGAAATCTCCTTCGAAGAAGCTGTGAACCGGGACATTTGTGAGTCTTTCATTAAAGATTACTTTGATTTGGATCGACTCACGACGGTCGCCCCCAAACTCTACGAGGACATCTATTTCAACAAGTTACCGGACACGCACTGCAAGGCGCTCGACCTAATGGGAACGCGATTCTCATCAATTATTTGGATAGGAGAAGATGCAAAGGAACCAGCGACGCCTGAGTTGGTCGACTTCCTGCGGCGCCAGTTGCTCTCAAACTACTTGAGGGAACTGGAGATTTCCGATGTGAAATTTGAAGATGGAACGTTTGACAAAGAATTGGTTGTTTTCGTGTCGAGACCCTGGTTTGAGAAGCTTTGTATGAGAAATGCTTGGTGTCACTTACGATTTGAAGTCATCGAATGCGCGCACAAGGCTTGGGAAGCTCCGAAATTCTATGAGTTTAAGAATCGAGTAATTTTTGCGAACATCTCAAAGGAAACTTTGGGGAAAATCGAAGAATATTTCGAGAAGAAATTTGAATTTCAAAAGAGAATTGTGGAACGTGAAAATCAAGTGAACATTTGTCATCCAGAAGAGAGCAACGCAAAGTTTTGCTTTAGAGTGCAAGAACTAAATGATCATTATCGGATCTGGATGGACATTTGTGATATCTAGACGTTTTGTGCTTGTCGGTCATGTTTTGCGGTTAAATAAATTGTTGAAGTGTTTGTTGGGCTGAAACAATGAGCACAATAAACTAAGAAACTATTGGAAGGAGTTTTGTACGATACTGTTCGCGGTCATTGAAAGCGCTATTCGAGTTTGTGACGCGCGCAAGGTCTTCAAACTTGAGAAGAGAGAAATTTATGCGTTTATCTCAAAGGAATGTTTGGTGAAAATCGAGGAATATTTTGCGATGAAATTTGATAAAAGCATAAATGATGTAGATAAAACCGTGGAACATGGATTATTCATTCGTCATCCGGAACAGCTCAGCACCGCAAATATCTGCCTGACAGCGGTTGATCAGCCGTCTCGGTTGATGACTGAACAGCAGTATTGGATGATGATTGAAATCTCTGATTTGTAAATGTGTTTTTGGGTAACGTTTTCTGGCTAAACAAATTCTTGAAATCGGTACGTAAGAAAGCAACTGTTTTCATGCGGGAACAACAAACAACGCAGGTTATTTAAAGCCTCTCGTTCACCCGGCCTAGGCTGACTGTTTAAGAGTTTTTGGCTTATGAAAGGTCCTACCGTACGCCCCATCGTTGCTGATATCAAAATAGCTTTTCGATAAAGCATGTCTATGTTCAGCCTTGATGTACTATATTGCGCAATCGGTGCGCGCCTCTATTTCATATCAGATCAATTAGCAGGCAATTCCGACCGATCATCGGATGAGTGAACCTTAATTCAGACTGATTTTGTGACTCAGTTCGATTTTACTAGCAGTTCGAGTTGAGTTCAAATCCACCAAACACGTGCCTTAATCGGAAGTCGATTTTCGATCACAACTTTATTTCAATATTTTAACGGACAATACAAAAAAGGAGAGATGGACGGAATGCCACTACCGTCGATCTCTGTAACAAATCAGTCAGAATCAGCGTTTGAGTCAGAGTCAGAGTCAGAACCACAACAGGAACCTGACTCAGAACCAGATTCAGGAACAAAATCTAATTTCCAGCCAGAAATTTCGGGCAGAAATTTCGGCGGGCGGTCTTCACTCTGTTCAGTGTCCGGGGAATCAGAATAATGCAATTCGACATTAAACTCGTAGCTTTCTATGAGCTTTTCGTCCAAATCACTGTAGATTCCTTTTCTGTACAAATACAAGCGTATCTCTGCCTGACTGCGAACTGTTTTCAGCTCACAAGTACCACGGTCGTCGCTTTCATCGAATTTCACGTTGAATTCTTTTTCGATTTTCCGGAAAGATTCTTCGGAAGTCATTGCGTCAATCTGTCTGTGGCGAACTTTAAAGTGTTCTGCGGCCGCCCAAGTCTTGTGCGCTTCTTCAAAGACCTCAAACGGCAGCAGAGTTTCCTCTCCTAGCTTCAGCGCTTCAAATAGCGGTCTCTTCACGAAATCAACCAAAGAGACGGTCCATTTTTCACATTCAAAATTTCCGTTTATGACCAGTTTCCGCAGATATTTTGACTTCAGTTGGCGTTTGAGAAAATTCTTTGCTTGTAACGAGGTCAATTCCGAGTGCTCGGTAGGATAATTCCAGTAGATGGTCGAGAATCGAGCTCCCATCAATTCCAGAATTTCACAGTAACTGTCGGAAACGCGCGATAAGCGGATAGATTCGTGGAGTAGCGGAGCTTTCGTTTTCCACGCTTCCCAGTTTCCTCCAAAGCTAGTGTCTCGTAGACTCCGATAAATCGTGAATTGCCGTCCAAATTCCGCCCAGGAGCCGTCGATCAGAGTGAGGTTTTCAAAAGTGTTCGCGCAGTTCTCCTCATACGACGCCTGCTCAACGACGTCGTGGACGATCTCGTTTGGTAGATCCGCGAATTCGTCGTCCATTTGCAGCTCCAAATGCCCAAAGTAATCGTGATGAGTGATCAGCAACTTGAGAGTTTCCTGCAGCACGTCGACCACACCTTTCACTTCATCAGGCGTGAATTTGTGAATGTGTCAACGGCTTTTAGCGCGTTCCACGTGGCTCTCCAACAGAGTCCTGGTCTTGGCGACAACTGCGGAGATTTGCTCAGAACGATCCATTTTCGAGTGAATCCAACGTGGAATTCTGGGCTTAAATGTTGCTAGAGCAATGCGAATTAGCGCTTGAACGCATCGCATTTAGATAGTCAGATTCACTTCTATGCTATTGTATCGCTTTTGTACAAGACTGGGGTCTTGCCTCGACAACCCTGCAGTAGGCGCCAGCCACGTGTTGTCGGCTCGCACAGAGACGGATCGTTGTTTGGTTTTTTTAATCTGAGCTGAAGATCATCGATCAATCTTTTATTTAAACATTCTAACGAACAATACAACTGTTATGCCGGAGCACAACGGCCTACGAGTTCCATCCCGGTTGCATGTCCTCCCCGGGGGTTCCTCTTAGTCTCAGATCCTCTTTAGAGAGAAGCCTTTATACGCGGTTAAATACCTTTACCACTTACCAAGTACCAAGTACAGAAATATTGACAGTGGAGAAAGAGAGATAGAGAGACTATGGGTAAAGGGGGTGACTGGCGGCGGCGACCTGGGCACGAACTACGAAGTGTGGCGTACCAATGAAATGGGTGACTCACTGAAAATCCCAATCGAGAAGCATTACAGCGGGCTGAATCAATCTTGTGGTCTGCCGTCGGGCAACTCCCGTGA
The DNA here is from genome assembly GCA_007213375.1 of Steinernema feltiae. Taxonomy (NCBI): domain Eukaryota; kingdom Metazoa; phylum Nematoda; class Chromadorea; order Rhabditida; family Steinernematidae; genus Steinernema; species Steinernema feltiae. The sequence continues at coordinate 35,214 of MQUG01000842.1, read as the reverse complement.
ATCGGATGAAAAGATGCGTCGCATTCTCGAATTGTAAGAAATTAAATGATTTTAAAATACGCGCGTTTCAACACGCTTTCGACTTGAGGGTGGGCGCCTCGATGGTGCAGAACCAGGTTCAAACCACCAACTTTTGAATGAAGCTGATGATAGAAGAACAAGACAGTCCATAGAAATCCGTAGTGTTGGTCTTGCCACGATTTGCCTGTGAGGATGTGGACGAGACAAACAAGTCAAAGTTGTTATTTATCCTTTGTTGTGTCTGTTTTGTGTTGGCAGTTAAAGATTCTTCTTGCAGTTAAGAAAGAAAAATTAACTGATGTCCTAGATAGTCTCGCTCGCCAACGGAGACTTTGCAATCGAAAATTGAAAGTGCGAAGGACGTTACCGTAGTTTTGACGAAGCGATGCGTAAAGCAAAATGAGATGCATTTAAACACGCGGAATCGGAAACTTGTATTTCACTCCAAAATGCAAAACGATTATTCCCTCCTCCCCAACGAGATCATCCACGACGTCATCGACTTCCATGGAGAGGCAAGGAGCTACAGCTACTACGAACTCCGAAAACTCGTGAAAATCGAGGGATCTTGGGGAAAATTTGCCCGGGAATTGAGCGCATATAGAGTCGAAATTTGAATTTGAATTGAACTTTCGCCATCCAGAGTATCCAGAGCAACGCAAATTTTTCCTTTTCTCTCAGAGTTGTAGGATAGGTCTTGCCACGATAACCCTGTGGCCAACGGCAGTACGCACTGCCACGCGTCAACGAGACGTGCACGTGGAGGTGGCGCGCTATTTATTGTGGGCGCGCAAGAGCGAGTTAATTATTTGTTCATTGCCTAGTCTCGTGTGGTGCGGCCGACCGGAGGTCGAGATAAAGTATTTGTTAGTGCCTTGTGTGTGTATCGTATCGTAGGTGTCAGTCGATAGTGACTGTTGTCGTGGTGTATCGCGGGGTCTTTGTAGTAGACCGCCAGACATTTCTATTGAGTGGCACAAAAAGACTCTTGAATTCATTAATTCAACTTTTGTCTGTGCGAAGAATAAGGATGAATTTTCGGGCAAGCTGCCACCAAGGCCTCGGTTCCTTACCACTGTAAGAAAGTATCGACACAGCGAGTTCGAGTTGATTTGCATTTCGAACACAATTTTGAGTTGGACGTCTGGTTTTACATTTGGTTTTACGTCTCACAGACCTTTAATCGTTAACAAAGACACGGTTGTTGCCGCAGCTTCTAGGCAACCTGAAAATAATGCATTTTATCAACTTTTGGCCTAATTCTACGTTTTAGACCAACTGTAAGGCTGATGCCATCGGAATCACATGAAATGGCCGCAAATAGCTTGAAAATAGGCAAGCCAATGCAGAGAAGCCGGCGAGACGGAAATCGAGCCGTGATAAGCGGCTCGAGCCGGCCGGCTCGTAACTCGGCTCGTTCTGATTTTTGACCAGCGAGCCGGCTCGTGGCTCGCTCAATAAGATTCGAGCCGGCTCGTGGCTTGGTTCAATGACCTTTTTTTAAATCGGCTTCTTTGCCCCGATGATCAACAGACGGACAAAATTAACGACAAATTGGTCAAGAAACGACCGTATGCGACCTATCCAATCGCTGCAAGAGCATTGATTGCTTTTCTAGTAAAAAACGAGATTCCCATTAAGTTTCTCGCACCTGTTTCCCGCTCTAACCACAAATAGTTCGACTTTTGAAGGAACGCTGTTTCGGCTTGCATTAGCGCACCGGCAAAACCCATGCTGAACTAGTAACTTTGATGCGGAGAAGCGATGCATCAAGCGACAATTTGATCATTTAAACGCGCGCAACTCTTCCTCCGAATACCGCAATTCAACTGAAAATGGACCGCCGTGAACCGATCTCTTCCTCCGGCCAAAACGACATCGAAGTGGCTATGCCCGACGACTTTGCCTATCTCCCGAACGAAGTCGCCTACGACGTCGTCGATTCCGGCGGAGCGGAAAGGAGGAGCACCTACCATAACCTCCGAAAACTCGTAAAAATCGATGGTTGTTGGGGAAAGATTGCCCGCGAACTGAGCGCGTGTACAACGTTTAATTCATATTTTCGTTCAAAATACGATCGCGCTACAGAATCTGCAAACCAAAAGACCATTCTCTTCGAAGAAGCTCAAGACCGATTTATTTGTGATTCTAAGATTGAATATTACTCTGGGTTGGACAAACTGATGGCTCTAGCTCCAAAGCTTTACGAAGGGATCTATTTAAGCTGGATTCCTGAAACGTACAGCAAGGCGTTCGAACTGTTGGGAACGCGATTTGCAAGGATCACGTGGGGCGGAAGTAAGAAGGAAGCGACGCCCGAGTTGGTCGCCTTTCTCAAGCGGCAGCTGCAGTCAAACTACCTAAGGAAACTGACGGTTTTCAAATCGAAATTCGAAGATGGCGTGCTGGATGAGCATCTGGAAGTTTTCGTAAAAAGACCCTGGTTTGAAGAATTGATTCTAGGAAGTTGCTATCAAGTAGAATTCAAAGTCTTTGAAAACGCGCACAAAGCGTGGAAGGAGCCAAAATGCTACGAATTCAAGAGGCGAGAAATTCGTGCGTCTTTTTCAAAAGCAACTTTTGGGGAACTCGAAGAATATTTCAAGATTAACTTTGAAAATGAAACCAAGAAAACGGAATTGATCATTCCTCATCCAGAGGAGAGCACCGCAAAGATTAGTCTGAGTGTGGAAAAAGTGGATGATCATTATTGGATGCGGATGGAAATTTGTGATTTTTAGATTTTTGGTGCATATGGGTCATGTTTTGCGGTTAAATAATTTGTCCACATTTTGTCCACGTTCAATGTGTGACGTCATAGACGTCCTCACGCTCACCCGCCGTCATCTCCTCGCTTCCCCCTTATTGTCGAATCGGAATCGAACGTAACTTTGTAGAGTTCGAACGCGCGCACTGGAACGTTGCTGACAGCGCTTGGCGTTGTCAACGTATCGGACCTACCGAGGCAAGTTACGCGTTTTGTCGCAAATTTCTGCAAAATCTGATCTCATAGCGACGTCGGCAAGGTGTCAATCTATCTTTTGCGCTTTGCGCTCAGTAGCTATGAAACATAAAAATCGATGGTGTTCGGCTGTGGAGAAAGACCAATTCGCTCAATGTTTGACGCAAAAGATAGATTGACACCTTGCCGACGTAATTTGCTTCGGTAGGTCCGATACGTTGACAACGCCAAGCGCTGTCAGCAACATTCCAGTGCGCGCATTCGAATGTGCGAACTTTACAAAGTGACGTTCGATTCCGATTCGACAATACCATTGAGTTCATAGCTGTGCGAATAAAGGAGAATTCCTACTACTTTGGTGTTCTATTTTACATGATCACTGAGCGACCTATTAATTCTGATCTGCTCTCTGTCGTGGATAGACCCATGGACGGTCATTTCATCGATTTTTTCGATCACAACTTTATTTAAATATTTTAACGGACAATACAACAAATCAGAGATGGACGGAATTCCACTACCGTCGATCTCTGTAACAAATCAATCATAGTCAGAGTTTGAGTCCGAGTTAGAACCACAATAAGTGTCCGGATAATCAGAATATTCCAATTGAATATGAAAGCTGTAGCTTTCTATGAGCTCCTCGTCTGTATCACTATAGATTTCTTCTCTGAACACGTACAGGCTCATATCTGCCTGACTGCGAACTGTTTTCAGCTCAATCCAATCTTCGTGTTCCACGATGAGTTCCACGTTGAAGGCTTTTTCGATTTTCTGGAAAGATTCTTTGGAAATCATTGCGTCAATCTTCCTTTGGCGAACGTGAAAGTGTTCTGCGGCTTCCCAGGTCTTGTGCGCTTCCTCGAAGACTTCAAACGGCAGCAGAATTCTCTCACCTAGTTCCAACGCTTCAAACTGCGGTCTCTTCACGAAATCAACCAAAGCGGCGGTCCATTTTTCACATTCAAAATTTCCGTTTATGACCAGTTTCTTCAGATATTGTGACCTCAATTGGCGTTTGAAAAACGTGTTGATTTGTTGCATCGCGCCGTCTGTTCGCTTCTCAATGTCCCACTCATGCCACTCGATGCTTAAAAATCGAGTTCCCATCCATTCCAGAATTTCGCAGTCTCTGTCGGGAACGCACGATAAACTGATTGATTCGTGGAGTAGCGGAGCTTTCGTTTTCCACGCTTCCCAGTTCCCTCCAAAGCGAGGAGTGTTGCGTAGACTCCGATACATCGTGAATTTCTGTCCAAATTCCGCCCACGAACCGTCGATCAGAGTGAGGTTTTCAAGAGGATCCGCAGAGTTCTTCTCATACGACGCCTGCTCGATGACATCGTGGACGATCTCGTTCGGTAGATCCGCAAAATCGTCGGCCAATTTCAGCTCCAAATGCCCAAAGTAATCCGGATGGGTGATCAGCAACTTGAGAGTTTCCTGCAGCACGTTGATCACACCTTTCACTTCATCAGACGTGAATGTGTGCATTTGCTTGTACCTTTTAGCGTGCTTCTTGTGGGCCTTCAACAGCTTCCCGGTCTTGGCAACAACTGCGGAGATTTGCTCAGAACGATCCATTTTCGAGTGAATTCGACGTGGAATTCTGGGCTTTAATGTAGCTGGAGCAATGCGAATCAGCGCTTGAACGCATCGCATTCAGGTCGGCAAACACCGGGGTCTCGACTGGATCAGACGCCTTTGTATACTGAATTAGGTTCTCATTTGACATACTTGACGACAATCTCCAAGGCAACGTAACGGGGAAGAGCACTGCGTGTATTTTGGGTTGAGTAGCATTTGGGTTGAGTTGGGTTGATTTGAGTGAGTAACGTTTTCTGGCTAAACAAATTCTTGAAATCGGTACGTAAGAAAGCAACTGTTTGCATCCTACCGTAAGCCCCATCGTTGCTGATATCAAAATAGCTTGCTCTAAAAGCATTTCTATGTTCAGCCTTGATGTACTACAATGCGTAATCGGTGCGCGCCTCTATTTCATATCAGATCAATTAGCATGCGCTGCCAACCAAAAAAGAACAACTCAGGCCAATCAAGCATTTCAAACATTGTTCTTTTGTTGTCGTCAGGCGTCGTCGCGCTTTCTTTCCTGAGACTGATTGTGTTGATGACGATTCGTGCGTCGTAACGTTTCCAATTCTTAAGATTTGTTTTTAAAATTCACCCCAAGACCAAGTATACAACTTTCACCAGGTTCCCAAGAGCAACGTTTACACTTTACACTTTATTTCTCATATCATTTGAATTACGCAATGTGAGGCACTCGTGGCGGTGACTCGCACAGCAGGATCCAAAGAGGTGACGGCCTGGCTGGAGCTTGGTCGGATGACAAGTACGCTGCTCGACGATGGCACAGGCTTCGGAGTCCGGTTGAGACTCTCTGCAGACGCTCAGGAGTGGATGGAACAACGTCATCCTTGTTGTACCAAGGCTTCTAGGATGCGAGCACTGGCCAGGAGAGGTGTCATGCTTGCTATCTGACATAGGATCAGTTATCTAATGGTTTCTAAACTTGCAATTCCGACCGATTCATCGGACGAGTGATCCTTAATCGAGACTGATTTTGTGACTTTGGGACTAGGGTGTTCGGGTGTCTTAATCGGAAGTCAATTTTCGATCAAAAAATTATTTCAACTTTTTAACAATTTAGCAAATCAATCAGAATAAGAGTTTGAGTCAGAGTCAGAGTCAGAACCACAACAGGAACCTGAATCAGAACCGGATTCAGGAACAAAATCTAATTTCCAGCCAGAAATTTCGGGCAACTGTTCACTCTTGTCAGTGTCCGGGCAATCAGAGTAATACAATTGGATTTTAAACTCGTAGCTTTCTATGAGCTCTTCGTCTGAATCACTATAGATTCCATATCTGTACAGGTACAGGCGCATCTTTGCCTGGCTGCGAACGTTTTTCAGCTCACAAGACCCACACTCGCCGCTTTCTTCGAACTTCACGTTGAATTTTTTTCAATTTTCTGGAAAGTTTCTTCCGAAATCCTTGCTTCAATCTTCCTGTGGCGAACTTGATAGTGTTCTGCGGCTTCCCAAGCCTTGTGCGCTTCCTCAAAGACCTCAAAAGGCAGCAGAATTCTTTCTCCTAGTTCCAGCTTTTCAAACTGCGGGCTCTTCACGAAATCCACAAAAGCAGAAGTCAACTCTTCAGTTTCAAAATGTCCGCCTAATTTTAGTTTTTGGAGGCACTTTGACTTCAATTGACGTTTGAGGAACGTGTTGATTTGATGCATGGCGACGTCTGTTCGCTTCGCGGTGTCCCACTCATTCCAATCGATGCTTAAAAATCGAGTTCCCATCAAATCCAGAATTTCGCAGTCTTTGTCGGGAACGCCCGATAAACGGACAGATTCGTGGAGTAGCGGAGCTTTTGTTTTCCACGCTTCCCAGTTTCCTCCAAAGCGAGTGTCTCGTAGACTCCGATACATCGTGAATTTCCGTCCAAATTCCGCCCAGGAACCGTCGATCAGAGTGAGATTTTCAAAAGAATTCACAACGGTCTTCTCGTAGGACGCCTGCTCGATGACGTCGTGGACGATCTCGTTCGGTAGATTCGCAAAATCGTCGTCCATTTTGAGCTCGAAATGCCCAAAGTAATCCGGATGGGTGAACAGCAACTTGAGAGTTTCCTGCAGCACATCGACCACACCTTTCACTTCATCAGGCGTGAATGTGTGCATTTGCTTGTACCTTTTAGCGTGCTTCTTGTGGGCCTTCAACAGCGTTCTGGTCTTGGCGACAACTGCGGAGATTCGCTCAGAACGATCCATTTTCGAGTGAATCCAACGTGGAATTCTGGGCTTAAATGTTGCTGGAGCAATGCGAATCAGCGCTTGAACGCATCACATTCAGGTAACACCGTACGAGAGAATGGGTCTCGACAGGATCAGACGCCTCTGTATACTGAATTAGGTTCTCGTCTTGACTTACTTGACGACAATCTCCAAGATAACGTAACGGGGAAGAGCACTGTGTGTATTTTTGGGTTAAGTAGAATTACATCCAATTCCCCGGCACTGATTTCGCAAGTCAGCTTTCCGAGCCTTCAAAATCGTATGCATAAAGCGTCCATCTATACCACTGAAATGGGTGACTCAAACACACTGAAAATCCCAATCGAGAAGCAATCCAGCGGGCTCACTCTTGGCGTCTGCCGTCGGGCTACACCCGTGAATCGGATGAAGAGATGCGTCGCATTCTTGAATTGCGAAATTAAATGATTTTAAAATACGCGCGTTTCAACACGCTTTCGACTTGAAAGCGGGCGCCTCGATGGTGCAGAACCAGGTCAGCACTCAGCACCGTCACTAAACCATCGACGGCACAACGACAATCTCACTAATTACAAAAGATCGTTTCATTCATTCTCTCTGTTCTAGATCGATCAGTGGTCAGCGAGCACATGGACAAAAGAGCACTTAGCACTCAGGATGACGCAACCTTGCAAAACCGCCAGAGGAACAATGGGAAGCGCAAACGAACGACGACAGTCATTATCGAAACGTGGCCTCAACAAAGGAATTGCGCAATCGTTTCTACTCAGGATCGCCACTTGATTTTCGAAAATAAATTGTATATAAGCGGAGCGTCCGATCATTCGTGGTCCGATCCCGCGCACCGCCTGCAGTTGGCATGTATTGAGAGTTAAGAAGTAAAGTATTTGACGTCTTGTGTACTCCTACAGTTGGATTTGTGTACTATTCCTCGCGAAGCAATGCATAAAACGATATTTCATATCGTGAAAAGTGAAACTTTTCACTTCAAAATGGACATCAAAACGCTGAGCAACTTTTCCCTTTTCCTCAACGAGATCGTCCGTGACGTCGCAACGGATGGACTCGCCACTTGGAAATCACGCAAAAAATCAAAGGTTCTTGGGGGAATTTGCCCAAAACCTCAATTACACTATCGCAATTCATTCTTAATTGAGACTGAGTTTGTGACCTCCTCCGAAAGGTGTTCATGTCCGTTGTGTTTCGAACACATTGAGCACCCTAATCGCCTTAATCGGAAATCGATTTTCGATCAAAAATTTATTTTAAAGTTTTTACGGGCAATTTAGCAAATCAATCAGAATCAGAGTCAGACTCAGAACCACAACAGAAACCAGATTTAGAAACAGAATCAGAATTCGGGCAAGAAATCACAGTCGGATCCAAAGTCGGTCATTCCATCACTCTTGTCAATGTCCGGTGAATCAGAATATTCCAATTGAATATGAAAGCTGTAGCTTTCTATGAGCTCTTCGTCTGAATCACTATAGATTCCATTTCTGTACAGGTACAGGCGCATCTTTGCCTGGCTGCGAACTGTTTTCAGCTCACAAGTACCACGGTCGCCGCTTTCATCGAATTTCACGTTGAATTCTTTTTCAATTTTTTGGAAATATTCTTCTGAAATCATTGCGTCAATCTGTCTGTGGCAAACCTTAAAGTGTTCTGCGGCCGCCCAGGTCTTGTGCGCTTCTTCAAAAACCTCAAACGGCAGCAGAGTTTCCTCTCCTAGCTTCAGCGCTTCAAATAGCGGTCTCTTCACGAAATCAACCAAAGCGGCGGTCCATTTTTCACATTCAAAATTTCCGTTTATGACCAGTTTCCGCAGATATTTTGACTTCAGTTGGCGTTTGAGAAAATTCTTTGCTTGAAACGAGGTCAATTCCGAGTGCTCGGTAGGATAATTCCAGTAGATGGTCGAGAATCGAGCTCCCATCAAATCCAGAATTTCACAGTAACTGTCGGAAACGCGCGATAAGCGGATAGATTCGTGGAGTAGCGGAGCTTTTGTTTTCCACTCGTCCAAGTCTTCATTTCCGTAAAAGTGAACGTAGCGTAGACTTCGATACATTGTGAATTTCCCTCCAAATTCCGCCCAGGAACCGTCGATCAGAGTGAGATTTTTAAAAGACTTCGCGCAGTTCTCCTCATACGACGCCTGCTCGACGACGTCGTGGACGATCTCGTTCGGTAGATCCGCAAAATCGCCGGCCAATTTCAGCTCCGGTTCCAAGTGCACAAAGTAATCCGGATCGGTGGTCAGCAACTCGAGAGTTTCCTGCAGCACGTCGACCACACCTTTCACTTCATCAGACGTGAATGTGTGAATACTTTTGTAGCTTTTAGCGCGTTCCACGTGGCTCTCCAACAGAGTCCTGGTCTTGGCAACAACTTCGGAGATTTGCGCTGAACGATCCATTTTGGAGTGAATTCAACGTGGAATTCTGGGCTTTAATGTTGCTGGAGCAATGCGAATCAGCGCTTGAACGCATCGCATTCAGGTAACACCGCACGAGAGAATGGGTCTCGACGGGAGCAGACGCCTCTGTATACTGAATTAGGTTCTCGTTTTTACTTAATTGACGACAATCTCCAAGGTGCGTATTTTGGGTTAAGTAGCATTACATCCAATTCTCCGGCACTGATTTCGCAAGTCAGGTTTCCGAGCCTTCCAATTCGTATCGTCCATCTATACCACTGAAATGGGAGACTCAAACCAACTGAAAATCCCAATCGAGAAGCAATCCAGCGGGCTCACTCTTGGCGTCTGCCGTCGGGCTACACCCGTGAATCGGATGAAGAGATGCATCGCATTCTCGAATTGTAATCGGGAGAAATTAAATTATTTTAAAATGCGCGCGTTTCAAGACCCTTATGACTTGAAGGCGTCTCGATGGTGCAGAACCAGGTTTAGACCACCAACTTTTGAATGAAGCTGGTGATAGAAGAACAAGACAGTCTACAGAAATCCGTAGTGTTGGTCTTGCCACGATTTGCCTGTGAGGATGTGGACGAGACAAACAAGTCAAAGTTGTTATTTATCCTTTTTGTTTTGTTTTGTGCCGAACAGCCAAAGATTCTCCTTGCAGTTGGGAAGGAAAAATCAACATTCTAGGACTGATGTCCTAGATAGTCTCGCTCGCCAACGGAGACTTTGCAATCGAAAATTGAAAGTGCGAAGGACGTTACCGTAGTTTTGACGAAGCGATGCGCAAAGCAAAATGATATGCATTTAAACACGTGAAAACATAATTTGAAACTTGCATTTCACTCCAAAATGCAAAACGACTTTTCCCTGCTCCCCAACGAGATCATCCACGACGTCATCGACTTCCATGGAGATGCAATGAGCTACAGTTACTACGAACTCCGAAAACTCGTGAAAATCGAGGGTTCTTGGGGAGAGTTTGCCCGGGAATTGAGCGCGTGCACAACGCAATCTAATGACTGCGGAACTGTGGTTTTCCGTTCAACAGAATACGATTGCGCTGCAGGATATGCATGCGAAAAGGAAATTCCGCTCGAAGAAGCTCGAAACCGGGACATTTGTGAGTCTTTCGTTAAAGTTAAAGATGATTCTGATTTGGATCGACTGACGGCTGTAGCCCCAAAACTTTACGACGTCATCTATTTCTACAAGTTACCTGAAACACACTGCAAGGCTCTCGACCTAATGGGAACGCGATTCGCAACAATCACGTGGATAGGAGAAGATGCAAAGGAACCAGCGACGCCAGAGTTGATCAACTTCATTCGGCGACAGCTGCTCTCAAAATATCTAAGGGAACTTGACGTTTCCGGTGTGAAATTTAAAGATGGAGTGTTTGACAAAGAGTTGGTCGTTTTCGTGACGAGACCTTGGTTTGAGAAGCTGTGTATGAGAGATGCTTGGTGTCACTTACCATTTGAAGGCATCGAAAACGCGCATAAGGCTTGGGAAGCGCCGAAATACTATGAGCTCAACGAACGAGTAATTTCTGCGTACATCTCAAAGGAAACTTTAGGGAAAATCGAGAAATATTTTGAGTTTAAATTTGAATTTGAATATGAAGGTATGGAGCGTGAACTGAATATTCGTCATCCAGAGGAGAGCAACGCAAAGTTTTGGCTCAGAGTGGCTGAAGTTAATGACGACTATCGGATTCGGATGGACATTTCTGATCTTTAGTTGTATTTTGTTGAATGAGACTGGGGTCTCGCCACGGACACCCTGCTGCCCACAGCTGCCACGTGGCCGCGACTCGCGTCGTTTGTTTTGTTAGTGTTGTTTGTTGTTTCGGTTGCGTGGATAATAAATGATTGTTCACGTCAGATTGCAACAGCAGAGCAGCAGGAACGGACCCGGACGGCATCCCCGTACCGTGGACTTCTACATTGTGCTTCTTCTTTTTTATTGTGCTGTAGTGGAGATTTCTCGATTTAGTGCGACGGCCGCTACCGTAGTTTAGAAGAACATAAAACGAAACAAATTGTATTAAAACACGTGAAAATAAAACTTGAAAATTGCATTTCAATCCAAAATGGACCGCGGTAAAGAAATTTCCGGTTACGTGCGCAAACTGTATCTGGAAATGGATGGTCCTCATTAAAAATGGCGTGATGCGGTTCAAGAGACGCTCGATTGGCTCAGCGCTTTTCCGGACTACCGTAACTTCATTGAAGCGACTGTGCCAGACGACTTTTGGCATCTCCCCAACGAGATCGTCTACAATGTCGTAGATTCCCATGGAGAGGAAAGGAGCAGCATCCACTACGTGTTCCGAAAACTCGTTCAAATCGAGGGTTCTTGGTGAGAGTTTGCCCGGGAATTGAGCGCATGCACAACGCAAGAAACAGCGTGCGGAAATGTTCAAGAGCATACGATTGAAATCCCCTTCGAAGAAGCTCTCAGTTCCCTGTCGCGCGATGGAGGTTGGTCGTGCGTTTTGCTTGCAATCTCACTAACAACAGATTGATGCCTTCATCAATGCACCAACAGGAAGTCGATTTTTGATCAAAGTTTTATTTCAACATTTTAACGGACAATACCACAAATCAATCAGAGTTCGACTTGTCAGTGTCAGAACCAGATCAGGAACAATACTCAGAATTCGATCCAGAATTACAGTCAGTTCCAGAGTCGGTCAACTCATCACTCTGTTCAGTGTCGGGATAAACCAATAAACCAATTGGATACTATAGTTGTAGCTTTTTATGAGCTCCTTGTCTAAATTACTACGGATTTCGTCTCTGTACATGTACAGGCACATCTCTGACAGTCTGCGAACTGTTTTCAGCGCAGTGCCACCGTCACCGCATTCCTCGAGTTCCACGTTAAAATTATTTTCGATTTTCTGGAAAGATTCTTTGGAAGTCATTGCGTCAATCTTCCTGTGGCGAACTTGGAAGTGTTGTGCCCAGGCTTTGTGCGCTTCCTCAAAGACTACAAACGGTAGCAGAATTCTCGCTCCTAGTTTTAGCGCTCAAAATGCGGTCTTTTCACGGATTTCCTAAAAGCAGAGGTCAACTCTTCAGTTACAAAAAATCCGCCTAATTCAAGTTTCCTTAGATAATTCGACGTGTTGATTTGAAGATGGAACCCTCAATTTTTGCCCTGAGTTTTTCGAGTTCCGAGTGGGTGTAGCTCTTTTCAACTCCATGGGAATCGACGACGTCGTAGACGGTCTCTTCGAGAGGTGGGAAAAGTCGCCGGGCACAGTCGCTTCAATGTAGTTTCGGTATTCCGGGGAGGTGCGGAGCCAGTCGACCGTCTCTTGAATCACATTGCGCAATATGTGATGAGGACCATCCATCGCGAGATTTGCGCACGAAGCCTGAAATTTCTTCGCCGCGGTCCATTCTCAATATATTAAACTTATTCCATATTCAAGCTCGCGTGCAAGATCAGTAGTTCTCCGGAATCGGGAAAATTCTCCAGGCACTTGTTAGTCCCACGACAATTAAATCGTGAAAGGCAAAAGTTAAGTGGCCACGACAGTTTCAAGCAACTCCGGAACCCGCCGTTCGTCTCAACGAAAGAAGCGTTTACATCTCAATTTATCGCAAGAGAAGTACAAATTCAGGTGTGAACAACAGAGGCGAAACAGGAAAGAGTGAGAATGTAATCCATCCTTGATCGCTAGATCGGATGAGTCGACATCAAACACCAAATGGCTGATAAGCTCTCGAACTGAGTCAGCATTCGTTAATATGGCACTCTCTCACGGAAGCTGCAGCTACAAACGGACGTGATAGCGCTTAATTGTAAGGGTCTTAGGTAGCTGCCTGTAAGGTATTCTCGCTTCGTCAGCGCCTTGCGCGCGCCCGTCACGTCATTTCAGGATGATTCACCCGATGCGGAGGACGAGCCGGACGATTCGACGGAATTCCCAACTGCCCAGCGCCGCCACATGGAAGTCGACCACGATCTGCGATCCGAAGCGTTCGAAGACGCCGATCGAAACGAATGAGTCACCACTTTCGAAATAATTCGCGTATAAAAGAGAGGAGCGCGGCCACTCTCGGCCGGCCCTCGCACAGTCTGATCCGCTGTTGTGAGTGTGATTGAAGTAAAGTATTATTGTGACGTCTTGTGTCCTTCTGAGTCTAATTAGTGTACTATTCCTCGCACAGCATCGACGAACTCCGAGACTGATCCAGGATTGGATTGAAGTACGGTTGGTTTGAAGTTTCAGTGATTGAGAGTCGATCATTAGGTCGTTGTGACTGACTGAGTTATTATTGTTGAGATTTAGCGTTAGATTGAGAACTAAGCGAGTTGATATTGAGGACTGTAGCAGATCATTGAGTTGAGAGATCAAGAGCGATCAAGTGAGAAAAGAGTGTAGAGTTAACCAACCACCGCGGGTTTAGTCTTGTTTTTGGTTGTCTCATCTCGCAATACCCCGCGTACGTTACTTAATGACGCACATGAAAACTCATATAAATCTTGTGATAATCAGTCATGTTGAAAACTTTTATGCACATTTCCGCAGTGCTCTGCTCTGGATGTTTCATGATGAATGGACTTGAAGTTCCATCGTCCAGTTTGACGTTCGTCTCAAAATAATTCTCCAGTTTCTCCACAGTCTGTTTTGAGGAATACACACGAAGAGCTCGATTCTTGAAGTCAACGGCTTCCGGCGCTAGCCACGTCTTGTGCGCCTCTTTAAAGACCTGAAAAGGAACGGGATATGGACCAGGACCCATCGATAGGTACTCAAACGAAGGTCTTTTCACGAAAACCTCCATTTGCTCGTCGAAAGCGCCATCTTCAAATTTCACATCGTAAACCTCCAGTTTCCTCAGGCAGTTTGAGAGCAGATGCCGCCGGAGGAAGTTGACCAACTCGGGCGTCGCTGCCTCCTTCGGATTCTTTCCGCGCCAGAAAACGCTTGAAAATCGGTTTCCCATCAAGTTGAGCGCCTTGCAGTACGTGTCAGGAACCGTGCAGATGTTAACAACGTCGTAGAGTTTTGAAGCAACAGTCAGCAGCAAATCAAAATCAAACTCATTGTTAATAATAGAAGAACAAATGAACCGGTTTAGAGCGTCCTCGTGAGAAATATTTTTTTGCAGAACTTACCTGCAACGCGATCGAATACCCTTGAACAGAATAGCACAGAGGCATAATTTATGCCCCCATAGTGTTGCACTGTGCATGCGCTCAATTCACGGGCAAACTCTCCCCAAGAACCGTCGATTTCCACGAGTGTCTCGAGTTTCTCGTAGATGCTTCGCCTTTCCGATCCATGCGAATCGACGACGTCGTGGATGATCTCGTTGGAGAGATGGGCGAAATCGTTCGGCACAGTCGCTTCGATGGAGGAGGTCGGTTCACCGCGGTCCATTTTCAATCGACGTTCAGAATTCCCAGATTGCGTTTCACGCGCTTAAATGAAGAGAAAAGAGTCTGAAGCATCGCTTTGTTCCATCAACGTTAGCTGTTTTTGGTGCCGGCGTCCCTTGTCCCTTGTCAGCATCGCTATATGCACGTTACTTAACGTTGAAGGAAGTTAGTTTGTTCTACGAAGCCAGAGTAAGGTGCGATACGTGTCAACTTGGCGCCCACTGAATATGGTACATGGCTCTTGGTACAAGGTAGTCCGCCTAGGCAGTTACGTTCTGGTTAGCCAAGAACGAAGCCTAACGAAACGAAACATAAAGTTAACCAGGTACCGAATTCTTGTGGCGCAAGTGGTGCTTTCGGCGCCCAGTCAGCGGCGCCATGTTGTACTGTTGTTCGTGGTACGGTGGTAGGATCAACTAGTCACTTTTGGAAGCGATTTTTCTCGGCTGCTATTGCACGAAGTTAGATCGCAAAATGGCATTTCTTGTAAAAAATAATCGTGCTATATGCATACCGTATAGCTGAGACAGTGCAAATGACTACACTGACGATAATTACACAGCTGTTTTGGGCGGATAGCTATGTTTTTTTTTAGTTTTTTCATCTTCACTTCGGTTGGCTATCGCTGCACGGTGATGTCAATCAAATTAAAACAACAGTGCTTCGGTTGGGCGTTACCAAAAGCAGTGGGGAAAAGCTTCCAGTGAGAACCTCCTCCCACCTTCTTCCCACTGGGAGCTAACCCAGTGGGCGCTCCCCAGTATCCAAGAACGACCGGGCAAGTTCCCAGTGGGAATCAATTGGGAATTGAATTTCGAAAATCAAAATTGTCTTTTTGCATTTTGCAAAACAAAAATTTGCGTGTTTTTCAACTGCACTCGCGTATATTATGTTCACTCATTGCCTGCTATGAGGTTGAGCAATGCGAATCAGCGCTTTAACACGGCGCATTCAAATTCAGATAAATATGCCGTTTTGTCACTTTTGTACAAGAATGGGGTCTTGCCACGACAACTCGGCAGTAGACCACAGCCTGTCGGCTCTGCTCTAGACTGTTTACTGTCTATACTGTCTGCCCTGCATCATGTTACTTCTAGTCTGGCTACCTTTGCGTCCTCAGTGGAGGGATGACTTCGGCGCTGCGGCAACATCGTAGACGGTGGACAAGTGGCGAGCGTCCAACAACAATCAAGATGTACAAATTTTGGACATTTTTATCTTGAGCATTGGGCGTTTTGTCTTTATGCCTTCAAAGAGCCAAAAAAGAACACAAGACGAGAACTCGCTTCACACGCATTGTGGAAAGCTTCAAATGGGCTGGCTGTCCATTGCAATCCAGAATAAAAAGTGCAAAGGCCGCTACCGTAGTTTGGAAAAAGCGATGCATAAAGCAAAAAACATGTATTTAAGCACGTGGAAATCTAGAGTTTTCACTTCAAAATGCAAAACGACTTTTCCCTCCTCCCAAACGAGATCATCCACGATGTCATCGACTTCCACGGAGTCGAAAGGAGTAGAGCCTACGACGAACTCAAAAAACTCGTGAAAATTGAGGGTTCTTGGGGAGAGTTTGCCCGGGAAATGAGCGCATGCACAACGCAAGAAGGAAACGATGTGTCTTTCCGTTCAAAATCGTACGATTGCGCTGCAGGATCTGCGTGCGAAAAGAAAATCCTCTTTGAAGAAGCTCGAAACCGGGACATCTGTGAATCTTATATTGATGATGAATTTGATTTGGATCGCCTGACGGTTGTGGCCCCAAAACTCTACGAGGACATCTATTTCAACGAGTTACCGGAGACTCACTGCAAGGCGCTCGACCTAATGGGAACGCGATTCGCAACAATCACGTGGATAGGAGAAAATGCACAGGAACCAGCTACGACTGAGTTGGTCAACTTCCTGCGGCGCCAGCTGCAGTCAAACTACTTGAGGGAACTGGATGTTACCGATGTGAAATTTGAAGATGGAGCGTTTGACAAAGAACTGGTCGTTTTCGTGACGAGACCCTGGTTTCAGAAGCTGTGTATGACAGATGCTTGGTGTAACTTACGATTTGAAGTCATTGAGGGCGCGCACAAATCTTGGGAAGCTCCGAAATTCTATGAGTTGAAGAAAAGAGAAATTAAAGTGTTTATCTCGAAGGAAACTTTTGGGGAAATCGAGGAATATTTCGAGTTTAAATTTGAATTTCAAAAGGGAGTTAGGGAACGTGAACTAAACATTCGTCATCCAGAGGAGAGCAACGCAAACGTTTGCCTCAGAATGGATAGAATTAATGTTTATTACTGGATTCGCATGGACATTTGTGACATTTAGATGTTTAGAATTTCTGATCTTTAGATGTTTTGTGATTGTCGGTCACGTTTTGCGGTTAAATAAATTCTTTAATTGTCGTATTGTCGCAAAATTCAATTCACAACGATCACGGGGAGAAGGACGCATCCAGAAGCCAGCGACGCCTGAGTTGGTCAACTTTCTTTAAGCGGCAATTGCGCCTAAACTACTTGAGAAATCTTGCTAATTTTTAGTGGTTGAAAGAAAGCGGTTTGTTGGACGCGGGTCCAACCGTCTACAAGATTCCAGACGTCACGTCGTGCCACCAGTGATAATGATTCTCGATGATGTCTGTTTTATTTGATTTGTTGATCTCGTGCCCGACCCGAGCGTTCGTAATGAACTCTTTTGCTTTGATCGCTGCCATTTAGGATAAGCCGTCGCTCGACCAAGGACGCAACAGGTTGAGTATGTGTGTTCGTAGACATGATGAAGAAAAGCGAGTGGATAGGATCACCTGGCCTGGCCACAGTCTCCAAAGCAGATCGCTTGAGCATTTTTTAAAACTGTTTAATGAGTTTTAAATAATTTATTATATTCTGAAATTCAAATTTCGGCTATAGGAGTTTCTCCACGGTTTCTTCAAAAAAATCGATCGTCTGACTTGGGTATAGGGACGAAAGACTAATCGAACCATCTAGTGCGAATGGCACGTAATAAAAACCATCTACTATATGCAACTGCTCGCACCAGAGTCGTTTATCGGGAACAGGGAGTACCACCTCCTCCCAGTTTTTGGTCCGGGCGGAAATTTCGAAAAAAAAGTAAGAATTTTGCGCAGAACGATGCGAAGACGCGGGACCGGTCCTAAAATGTGCGCAAGACTCCAATCTCTACGAAGGAACAAGTCCCAACCCATCCTTATGGGTCCCCTCGCAAGTTACCAGCCTTTTTAGTTTGGACCAGCGACATCCTCAAAGTCTTTCAATGGGTCCCGATGCGAAATGACAACAACAGTAACCCATGGTCAACACCACCCCTCCTCATTTTTGCCCCAACGTACCAGAGCGTGCGCATGACTGCTTCTAATTCGTACATTTTACACCGTCAGCTTTTTCAGGTTGTTTGAGCCCAATTGCCTGAGCCCAAGGGAAAGCGACCAACTCGGACGTTGGATGGCCGAATAAGCCGAACATCATTTAGTTTTTAGCAACAAATTTATTTAGCAAAAGAGTTTAAATGATTAACAAGCAAACAACCAAGTAGTCAAAGTCTAGAAAACACGATTATAGTCGGCATATCCGGCTGATTATACATTGTCAGGGATGTTTTCTGGTTCACGGAGAAATGACACTCATTGAATACAATTTTCGTCTTGAAATAGTCGGCAAGTCGTTTCGCAGTTTCTCGTGAAGAGTCCACATGAATTTTTCGTTTATTCAATTCAAAATCTCGCGGCGCTTCCCAGGTTTGGTGAGCTTCTTTGAAGATGTGGAACGGAACCAAATAGCCAGTTCGCACCCAGAGACATTCAAACGAGGGTCTTTCACGAAAACCTCCATTGGTTCGTCCAGAGCTCCGTTTTCAATTTTTACATTAAAAACCGACAGCTCTCTCAAGTATTTTGAACGCAGTTGGCGCCGCAGGAAGGTGACCAACTCAGGCGTCGCTGACTTCTTCGGATATTCTCTCAGCCCGTCGATCAGCTCTGTTCCCTGCCACACAATTCTCGTAAATCGAGTTCCCATCAAGGCGAGCGTCTTGCAGTACGTGTCAGGAGTGTTAGTGAAGCCAATGACGTCATAAAGGTTCGGTGCTATCGCGGTCAGCCGGTGCAAACCAAAACTCTTTCCAATAGTAGAGTTACAAATGAATCGGTGTTGAGCTTCTTTGAATGAAATTCTTTCTTCGCTTGTACATCCCGCAGCGTGATCGTATGTTCTTGAAAGGAACATCACATGGCGACGTCCATTGCTCCGATTTTTTTGCGTTGTAAAAGCGCTCAGTTCACGTGCTACGCTACCCCAAGAACCTTCGATCTTAACGAGCTTACAGCAGGTGTTGATCCAGTCCACTACCCCGGAATTGACGACCTCGTGAATTATCTCGTTGGGGAGGAGGGAAAAGTTGTCCGGAACAGTCGCTTCAAAGTGACATTCTTCCTTCAGTGAGATATCTGCAACGCGGTCCATCTTCCAGCAAAATGCAGTTTGAAGTCTGATCTTCGGTTTCTTAAATAGAAGAGAAATCGTTTTGTGCATCGCTTTTCCCAAACTACGGTAGTTTTTGGTGGATTGCCTTAGAATCTTAAGATAAAATAATAAGCATCATGAGCCAAGAAGGCCGGTTGCGCGCCTGCTGTGCGAGCAGAAACGGCATCCATAATCAACCAGGGTTACATGGGCGAAGCGATATGAACCTTGTTCGCTATGTGTCGTCTCAGCCTTTCGTTTGCTCGGCTGCTGGCTGTGTTATAGAGTCGCTGAACCGCGATGTAATAATAAAGACAACGCCTGGCCATGGGTTCGCTGACAAACGAGATCTGCAAGAGATCCCAAATGGATGGTGTCACATGTAAGCATCTGTAAGTTTTAACAAAAAATCGGAATGATTGGTTTATTCAAGCACAATAAAGACGATTCAATCGTTTTTTCATAGACACGTTTTTGCGAAGAGTACCGTAAGCACAAAAATAAATCGCCATTGCACCGCACGTCAAGTAGTTTTGTGCATCGCGCATCGTGTTTTGTGCATCGCTTTTCCAAAATACGGTAGTACTGTGTGGCGGTAATTAACACGACGTCGTTGATGTCTTCATTCGACAGAAACGCTTTTGGCAATAGCGACTAAATATGACCAAAGCATGTGGCCACCGTATACGCTAAGTGCTAAATGGAATCATGGCATACTTGCTCGTCCACGACTCGCGTACGAAGACCAATAGAGGTGACGGGCTTACTATCTGGCGTAATCTCAAAATAGTACCCTGTAAACTGCAAATCACCGTATTTCGATTGTTATAACCTTCATATCTCCTGTTATCACTGTTAAGCGAGAGTTTCAGTGATGCATATTAGTACTGACCATCGGCGTGGAGTTGAAAATCAGTTGGAACGAGAGCGCCTCGTCGATGTCGAAAGGCCTGACGGTGAACAAGTGAAAATTGTTTTTATCGTTTTAAGATCAACTGAACTGTGGATCAACCTTTCCGATGCACAGGAACGCGCAAACTTATGATTGTATTGCGGAAAAGGCACTTCTGTTCTTTAAGCTTACATTAGCCTGGCACGCAATGTGGACAATTCTCAGTTTTTACAACAAATATATTTACCCGCAACAAAAGAAAATGCTCAACGAGCAAACAACCGAGCGCCTACAGTGAGGAACAGATCATTTGAATGTTGTGACAATCTTCCTCCTCATACATCGTTAGGCGCGTTTGCAGACCCCGCCTGAAATTACGAATGAACGTTAAAGCTCCTGTACTGAATTCAAATGTCGTTCTGAAATATTCCGCCAGTTTTGTCGCCGATTCTTTTGGTGATTCCGCATAAAGACTTCGATCTGTTAGCCCAACGGCTCCCGGCGCTTCCCAGGTCTTGTGAGCTTCTTTGAAGATTTGGAACGGAACCAGATAGGTGCCAGCTCCCATCCAGAGGCACTCAAACGAGGGTCTTTTCACGAAAACTTCCATTGGCTCGTCCAGCGCTCCGTTTTCAATGTTCACACTAAAAACGGTCAGGTCTCTCAAGTAGATTGAGCGCAGTTGGCGCCGCAGGAAGTCGATCAACTCAGGCGTCGCTGCCTCGTTCGGATTACCTCCGCTCCACGTGATTTTGGTAAATTGAGTTTCCATTAAGCCGAGTGCTTTCCTGTAGTAGTGGGGAATCTTACTTAAATGAATGCTGTCGTAGAGTTTTGGAGCAACCGCCATCAGTCGATCCAAATCAAACCAGTCGTCAATAGTTGAATCACAAATGAGTCGATTCTGTGCTTCTGCAAACGAGATTTCTTCTTCTGTTATGCAGCCAGTAGCGTGATCGATTGTTCTTGAACGGAAAGTCACACCGTGTTTTGATGCGCCTTTGTTATACTGCGTGGTGCACACGCTCAGTTCCCGGGCACACATCCCCCAAGAACCCTTGATTTTTGCGAGATTTGCGAGCTCGTAAAAGAGGAGGTTTATCCTCACTCCAAGAGCACCGACGACGTCATAGACTACCTCGTTGGGTAGAAAAGCAAAGTTGTCCGGTACAGTCGCATCAAAAAGGGTTTGGTAGGCCGGAGAGGTGCGATCCATTTTCAAGTAAAATGCAGTTTGACATTAGAATTCAACATTCTTAAATAGAAGAGAAAACGTTTTGTGCATCGCTTTTTTCAAACTACGGTAGTTTTGCGGTCTCAACAGCTCTATAGCCAGCTTGTGGTATTATGATAGTTGGATCTTCAACTTGGTTACTTTTTATTTTGTCCACACACCAATTTATTGCCCAAAAAAACGAAAAGCTTACAAATATAGTCTATTTCTCGCGAGCTTGTGCGCGGGTACTGTAGGAGACCAAACGTTCGTCGCGGCAAGACCGAAACTATTGCCATAGAATTGTCGAATTCTGCGGATTTCAGGATTTTTGTGAAATTTTGACGATTGCATCGTGTTCCCCGAACTCGAATTGTCCATAAACTGTACCCTCATCAACCCAAATCCGCAGATTTAGACGATTCTAACACAATAGTTTCGGTCTTGCCGCGACTAACGTTCAGTTTCCTACAGTACCCGCGCACAAGTTCGCGAGAAATAGACTATAAGACACATAAACGGCTAAGCCTGAAAGCCCTACAATGCATCGGCAAGCCATAATCTAAGAATACCCGGCATAATCTAGCATAATCCACTAGCAGCGTTGTAATCTGAATTTTGGCGGAGTAATTTAACCTGACTTACCAGGCTTTGTATCGCAACATCCTCGCCTTCTTACCATTTATGAGAATTATAATAATCGGTTTATTCAAGTACAATAATGACTCTTCAATCGCTCTTCAGAGACACGTTTTTGCGAGGAGTACTGTAAGCACCCCAACCACACCGCTAGCAAAAGAAATCGCCATTGCGCCACATGCCAAGTAGAAACTGTAGCTGAAACTGGAATCGATGAGCGTGTTGACTGAAGCGTTTGTCGTCGGGGGAGGAACTGCAACAAGGCGATGAAAATGAGACTCGAGCTGATCACCACTCACCAATGCTGTCTCTGTTCTGGGCTCCGTAGATTCCAACAGCGATGGCGAGCAGAATGGCGGCCACAAAAGCGAGTGCTGGGAGCGGTTGCACAAGGCATTGCTGAAATCAATCTCAAATGTGGGTGCCCCACAGCAGTCGAGCAACTTACCTTGCAGCAACAGGCGCAAATAGTGAATATCGTCCACGCAATCGCAATCACTTCCACGACCACAGCGAGGCACAGACATGCTATGACAGCCTTAAAAAGGTTAAATGTGCAAACGCGGTCCACCCGATACGGTACCTTCATCTCGGTCGGTTGATTATCCCACCACGAATCGCAGAAAGCGCTGTTTGTGGCAGGAAATCCGCCCGGCACAGAAGACGGTACATTTACATTCTGCGCTACCGAGGGTTGTTTGCATGAGAAAAGGCCGATTTGCGTTGCATCGTCCTTATTAGAGGACAGACCTTTTACTTCCTGCCAACCTGAAGGCACTGAATAGGGCTGACCAGGAGGGAGACGTTACCTGGAGTGAGCAACGCAGCGAGCGTTAGGCCCAACGCGGTGAGCATCAATGCGCCAAAGACGACTTGACCCAGGAAGGAGCAAACGCACATTTCACTCGTCTTCTGATGCTGATTGCAGACTGAATTTAAGAGGAATTGAAGTGAAAAGGCTAAATATGAGCACGGAAGAGATGACAAGAGTCAAAGAGACCAATTTTTAGGACAATTTTGCCTGTCGTTATTAGGTCAACACGCTGCTAAGCGCAGCTAACGCGAACAACGGCGACGAGCCAAACGTCTTTCTATGAAATAAGGCCCCTATGGTCGTCAAGTGTTCATTTGAAGCTTGCGCAATGACGCCTAACAACCTGAACGAAAGCCCCGCGAAGACACGTTGCAAAGCACCGGCGCATTCAATTCCAAATCTGAACAAAAAGTGTTTTGACGTCCACTCAATTGCTGTATCAGCAGCGAAGTCGGATTTCAGACCGTGAAGCAATCAGCGGAGACGTCACTAAGCGTCTTTCTATGAAATAAAGCTCCTGTTGGTCGTCAAGTGAATCTGCTTATTGGAAGCTTTCGCAATAGCCCCTAACAACGGCAAACATGGAAGAGCTGAACGACTGGCCGAGTGGCCACGCTGCAAAAGCTCTATTGATGCACGCATTTAGTTTCAATTTGGAACAAAAAGCCATAAAAGGGTTTTGAATTCATCCATTTGGTCCAATTCAGCAGTCAAGTCCACGTTGATCCTGTTTATGTTGAAAATGAAGACAACGTGAAGAGGAAATCTGCATTTTTGCATTTTATTGTTTCCAAATCTGCCGTGAATATTGTCGAGCGACTCATTATAGATGCAGAGCTCTCGCTTTTCAATATGCGCAATGCTCGCTTTGGCGCTTGACAACCACAAACACAGATCAGCACAACGCAACGACAAGCGAGAGAATGGCTTGGGGCCACATGTCAAGTGCTAATAACGCATTCAGAACAGGCCAAACAAACCAAAATCCAACGGAAATTTGCGATTTTAAAACTTTTGTATTCGTATTTAATATTTTGGATTAAAATGAAAACACTGCTAGATAGGGTCATATCTCGGACAGGCCTAAAATTGTCAGAAAAAGCAGAAAATGTGTTTTTTAAATGTAGATCTCACCATCAGATTTCACACAGAGTGTTTCTGATTACATTTCGATGTCAAATAAGCAGCGTTTGTCTGAGATTTGAATGGTCTGGTATGAATGCGGGTTGGTGGGATCCGGATGCGGGATCTTAGTTAAAATCACTCAAATTAAAGAGTTTTTTGTTCTGAAAATTGAAAAGCAGCTCGCCGTGCCATAGGAAGCCTGGTAAGCCAAAAAACTAGGCTAAAAGATGAAAGCAATCACCTTTCTTGAATTTCCAGTGTCTCTTCATTTTTCAGACTAACAATTCCGTAAATTTAAGTGATTTTTGATGTAGATAGCCGGGCGACCGTCTGTACCCACCCGTCAGAGTACTTTGCGTACAAGCCATTCTCAGTTTGTCGTTGCGTTGTGCTGACCTGTTTATTGGTGTTAGGCGTCGACGCGAGCATTGGAGACTTGGCTGTTGGTTTGAAAACATAATTGCAATCAGGGTTCTGTAGGTCAACATCGTTCATCTTTCATCTTTTCTTCAGTTTATTAACCCTCGATCACATATGTACATATACTTTCTCTACGTCTCTTTCTCTATTTTCTCCATTAATTAACTCTTCGTTGGCATTTCGCTCCTTAAAACCAGTTTCAAAGGAACAAGCTGCTGTCGGAAGCCTATCAACAGAATCATTCCCAGTATTAGCAGGACCAACTGCCCTGCAGTAGGCCATAGATACCCGAAATGCTCGAATACGATCCTGAAAAGTTCAATTTATGATGCTTAAGGGATGGAGTTAGCTTACGCTGAAATCAGCGGTGAAACGCAGCGCGATATGCTGCCGAAGAAGGCCATAACGCCCTGCATAAAGCCCTGAAATTCGATTTTTAAGCTCAATGGTTTGATTTTGTATTACCTGATGTCTAGGACCCAAAACCTCCGAATAGAGCGTTCCCGTCTGACTGGACATGAAAGGGAACGCGATGCCAAAGCATAGCGTGGCAGTCGTGATGTAGAGGAACATGGGCACTCGGGTCGTGTAGGTGCACCACGTGTATCGATCATAGCAGCCACCAACGATGGAAGTGGCTTGAAATGATGAGTTTGCTGCTGAAACGATGTGAGGTATATACTGTTTGTCGATTAGCGACGACAGAGGTCCTGTGGTGTAGTGGTTATCACGTCTGCTTCACACGCAGAAGGTCGCCGGTTCGAACCCGGCCAGGACCTACTTTTTTTATTTTAGGTTTTCATGTTTTATTTCGTGCAAAGACCCAAAAACAACAAAAAAAACTAAAACAGAAAATCAAAAAATATCAGCCCCCTAGGGGATTCGAACCCCTGACCCTTAGATTAAAAGTCTAATGCTCTACCGACTGAGCTAAAGGGGCTCTGTTTAGCAGTGCTCTTGCATTGCATATATATCAATGTTCAAACGTCAAAAGCTCTGTTTACCTTTAGGAATGTAGTTCAACGGCCCATCGTAGAACGGCCAGGGCATGTTCACCACGTGAAAGATGGTGAAAACGGTCAACGCGAAGAAGATCATCTTCCTCCGATCAAAGTTGCCCACTCCGGTGCATCCCAACACGAAATAGATCCCCACAGACAGTAGACAACTGACTGTCTGGATTATACCATTGTTGAACACAGCTTCCTGGTCGTTCCACTCGTATAGCGCGATGGTTAGAGGTGTTGCAATCCTGAAAACATCGATTTCTCACAAAATCTACCGTAATCCAACCCACAATTCCATCGTTGTACTCAAACTGTTGTTCAAAAACCATAAATAGAGGCAAACAGCCGCTGCCCAGAGGTCGAATTTCGGTAGAATGTAGGTGCTTTCTGGAAAAATCATGATTTTGGGCTTACACGCCTGGTCTAACCTGATGCATCGCTCGTTTTAGGCAAAATTCCCGCGTAGCTCTCGTGGAATATAGTGTAGAGAAGCACTATCGACAGTGCCGAGAGGCCGATCATCAGATAGGCCGGAATCGTGTACATATTCAAAAACAACGGACCACACATGAAGCCGTTCTTGCCAATCGGCGCAAAAACCGCTTGAATCGCGGGTCCAATCGACATTCCAAACACAAAACTCGCAATTTCAAGCGAAATCGCCTTGTTTCGGTCCTCGGCCACACACGCAGTCGCCGTGTAGGCGCGTAGGACGCCCATCGTGCCAGAACCGAAGCCGGTGACAAATCGCGAGAACATCATGATGTACTTGACGTTGGAGCCGAAATTCGGGAGCAACGCGTACAGCAGATTGCCAAGAGCGGTCAACAGGAGACCCAACGCGGTTGGGTCTTTGGTGGAGAACGCTTTTTGGCTCCAAAATCCGAGAAGAGGACTTGAAATCGTTTGGCCGACCGAGAACGAGGCGACAACAAAGCCGAAAAAGTTGATCGTCGCTGATTGGTCAAGCTGAAAACGAGTTTTTAGTGCGAAAATCGCAAGTTTTCCGGTTTACCCCGCTCAGATAAGGCCACATCGAGGTGAAATAGACTGAAAGTTGGATTCCGCAAAGGAATTGGATCAGATAAGTGAGCCAGATCGATTTCCAGGGCGTTTTTTCGGCCAATTTTTTGCTAAAACATGATTATTGAGCCGGTTTTATGGAAGAAAAGCTCACTTTTTGGGTTTCTGAAAGCCCAACTCGGATAGTGTGCTGAACTGAAGCTCCAGCGGCACCTTCTTCGCGTCGGGATCGGGATTCATCACTGAAATCGCGTTGAATCAGATGAACAAATGGAGTGATTTGCGGAGCGCGCGTAGTATACACATAGCGGACAGGAGGCAGTAAAAGGAAGGATTAGAGTGATGTTGACAGCGTGAATTTGAAAGAACGGCAAAAAGCCGGTCATGCGGCACTGAAATTGCGGATTAGAGCAGTTGGAAATATGCACAATGCTTCTCTGTGTGTGTGCGCCGCGCGCAAAGGTCAATGGATTACACCTGGAGGACAACAAAAGGTCAGAGCAGACTGAACAGTCAAAGAGCTGCAGCCAGTAGCGCGTCAGCCTCGCCTTGGAAGTCATATTCTGAACAGTCTATGAGTTTATCAACTCATTTTTGGTCTTTTTGCGCTCTAATCTTGTTTGATCATCGTTTACAAGGTCGCCGATGGCGAGGAAGTAAATGATATCAGCTGACAGAGCACGCAAGGTCAGGTTAGAGGAGAGTTTTGTGATGAATTTTGGAAATTTTTGCGTGAAAACTGCACACAACTACATCCCCTCGTGAATATGATAATCCTCATGATGACCACGAACCAATTTTCAAAACAGACAACAATTTTGTTGTCTAGAATGAATAAATTTAGCTTAAAATGCACATTTCCGCTCGTCACATTGACTGATTTGTTTCGATTCAGTCAATCGTATATTTCCATTTGCCACCAATCAACTTGGTGGCAAATGGCCAAAATTTCACAACAGTGTAATAGACCTTGAGGTGAGACTCAAAATGAAGAAAAACAAGTTAAGGACAACAGGCTGAAAAGCGCGTGATTGTCGGTGAACTACCAGAGAAAGTTGAACACTCTGATTCTCTGCATTAAAGGAATTGTATGAGCTCTCCAGAGCAATCGTTGTAGGACCAAATCTTCATCCTTTTCTGAAGTAAATTGAACAGACTGACTTTCGCATTTTTGTAAGATTCTGTAGCTTGCATCATGTTAAGCGGCATAAATCGCCCTTGCGTAGTTAAAAATTCGTCAATTGAAACTTCATTAAGAGCATAAATGATCAACGATTTGCTTCAAATTTGATTTCGACCGGCAAACAATAATCTGCGTTTCGATCCGGTAAATTCTAACGGTTTACCGGCTCCATCCCGCACCACCCGTGTACAAGTAAAAGGAAAGAAGACTAGAAACGCGCCGAATTAAACCAGTTTTTCTGCAAACCGCGCTATCGTTCTGTCTAGACAACAGATCGTCCTGACTTTTAGCTGTCTAGACAACCTTTGACAATTTTTTACGGCAATCAGGCTCATTACACTTTACCCTGATCAGACATCGGACAGTCTAGACAATACTCTACCCAAAAAGACGTCAGAATAAACAAGCGCGTTGATAGCTGGCCAAAAATCTGTCAGAGTGTAAAGGGCCCAAGGGAGAGAAAACAAATAAACGACGCGACAATGAAAAATACGGGATGTTTGAAACTTTGAAAATTTGGACCACACACGCAGTTCATTCCCGAAGCGATCGATTGAAAATTACGAATCTATTCTTGATGCGTTACAAAGACCGCAACCCATTGGAAAAACCGATCGATTCGCACCATTTGGAGCAATTAGAGCAAGTCATTCGGTCAATATGTCAACGTCCCAGTTCTCCGTTTTTTGAGTTCAAAATGGGAGAAAGTAAGTAAACTGTCAGAGCACGCGGTTGCACGATTTTAGACTAAAACACAGTCTCTTTTTTTGTATTTTGTAGTTTCAAGAGTGTTCCCTGCATTACAGCATACTTGACGGAATGGGTTGATGCAAGAAACAAGGAAACAATTGAAAGAACTGGATTTTGATTGGCGAACAGCAAGGAAAACAAAATTGAGCAAATCAGAGAATTCCTTTGCTGGATTGTTGGAAGTTTTCAGTAGTTTAAGTTGCGTTTTGAACCAAAAAACAAGGCTTAGAGTGTAATAACACGATTACCAAAATTTCAGTTGTTCCTACAACAGAGCATAATCACATTTTTGCAAGAAAAACCCATGAAAGTCAGCAGGCAACGGGCTCCATTCGCTCATGTCTGCCGGTACAGCCGTAAACTATTATAAAATGCTTTGTCTAGACAAAACTGATGCCGTTTGAGACACCAAACACTCAAAAGCAGTAGACAGGGATCTATTTCCTCATTTCATGAAATTTTTTGTTGTTGAATGTGATGTTTTTTAGTTGTTTGATCAGTTTTCAACGAGAAAACGATCAAACACTAGAAAAAACATTTGCCGCCCGCATATATACGACACATGAACAAACGTTGATAGGGCCCCTTTAGCTCAGTCGGTAGAGCATTAGACTTTTAATCTAAGGGTCAGGGGTTCGAATCCCCTAGGGGGCTAATGTTTTTTGTTTGACTATTTCAATCTTTTTTTGTTGTTTTTGGGTCTTTACACGAAATGAAACATAAAAACCTAAATTAAAAAAGTTGGTCCTGGCCGGGTTCGAACCGGCGACCTTCTGCGTGTGAAGCAGACGTGATAACCACTACACCACAGGACCACTATCGTCGCTAATCGACAAAGGACATATAAGCTCGGCAGAAGATCTCACTATCAACTAGTGCATTGGCCTTCCGAGCAAAATATCGGCCACAATAAGCTTCAAACGTGGCCCTCAAACAACAGCAGCCGCGGAACGACTCCTAAGGGCAAATAGCGCATTCAATCGACGTTCAATAATTTACAACTCGGCCTCCTGTTTGTCTCCATGCCACAACAATCGAACAAAATCATCTTCGCGCAGAAAACAGACCGAAAACGACCACAAGCAATATCGATTCCACGCACGGTCCCCGCGCGCGTCACTTCTTATGGAAACTGCTGCTGCTGCTGCTCCTGCTGCTCTGCGGACAACAACAGCTCCGAATAGCACCCTGTGTGTGTGTTTCTAACACACACGCGTACACAAATCGCCGCTGCCGCCGCCGTGATCTGGAAACTGGATAAGATTGTGATCGCCACCGGCTGGTCAACGCGCGCGCTCGTTTTTGCTGCAAAATTTGCGACGACGGCGCGCGCTCGAAACTGGCAGCCAGCCGGAGTGGGGGGAGGGAGAGGAAAGAAGCGCCGCCGCCGCCGCCGAGACAACGACCACTTGTTGGAGGCGTCGGCGGCGTTTGGCGGCGTTTTTGGGGACAAAGTGGAACGAAAACATGACCGCAATTGTTTGTTTTTAGGCGGCGAGACGGCGTATTATGCGGCGCTAGTGGGTGCTAATTCGCGGTAAGAACAACCAGACACAGACAGACTGTCTGGAAACAGGAAGTTTGGGGAAATGGACTTTGATTAGGAGGCTCGGAGCACCACACACGAAAAGCATGGAAAACTGGATTTTCACAGATGGGGAAGGGAAGTGAATGGCTTGTAAGTCGTTATCTGCGAACAATGGCTTGCCATCGTCTCTTCAAAGAGCGCTTGTTGAGTGAGCGAGAGGAGATAGCGATCGCCACCGCCGGACACTGGTTGTTACGTTGGAAAGCGGAAAATGAGTGGAATGAGCAGCTGAGACAGAGAGGAGCCGCGATGGACAGCAGAACAGACAAACAGACTTTTGGTTTTTGAAATTGAACAGATTTGACGAGTTTGAGGGGTGCACAACACATGACGTTATGACCAGAACACTGTGGCTGTCACTCTTGAGGTCACAGGTTCAAATCCGGCTTGATCAAAAGCGTTCAAAACTGTTACGATTGGTTTCGAATGGGTTGTTTGGGGTCGCCTAAGCTAATAGCGGCTTCAAAAAGGCTTGATCTCGTCGCAACCAGAGCTAATCATCAACCGCTCCAAACCGAAAAACGATAGCTCTGGTCAGAACTTGTCCATAATCCTATGACCGTTGATTAGCAACCCAGCAAACTAGCGTTATTTCAGCTAACAAAGTAGCCTAACGCGATCTTTGATTGGCGCACTTTGACCGCTCAAACGATGCGTTTTGTCGCTTTTTCAGCGATGATTCGTCCGCTCCACATTTCGCCCTCGCTTTCCTCAAATGACTAACCGAAGGCACAACTTTGATTTGATTTTTGATGTGTTACGGCTTTGCATTCACATTGTCAGTAACGATTGCGATCTGTAGGCTTTTAGTTTATCATTCATGTATATGATTCGTAAGTTGTGTCTTTGGCTCCCGCATCTTTGGCTCAAATATCTCAGTAAGTAGCAACAAGCATCCGAAGGACTGTTCCTGTTCAATGTTCACCCTCCAAAAGGACTATTAGACAACAACACTCCTAAAAAGCCGATAAACATGTTCGTTATCAGTTTTTGATATCTTCTAAGAGCAAGTGCACTAGTGCTCGTCATCTGATTACTGAAATGAGAGCACTAAAGCACAGTTACAGCTAACTGTTTCTTAAGATTGTATTTCAACGCTTACAGATTCAATTTTCACAAGGTGAACCGAACATGTGACGTTTCAAAAAGGGGTCAGTTCGTACAGTTGTCTGCCTACAGCAGGAAAATTCAATTTTTTGTCTGTTTTGGTCAATGATTTTGCTTCTATCATCTCATATCAGTCGCCGAATGACACAAACAGCCTTTTCACACCCAAAAATACCGATAAATCAGCTTAAATAGCTAAACTCTTTGAGTTTTAAGCAAGTTTTTGTGATTCCATGTTAATTCCATTAATCATCAATCAACTGTCTGTCACGGACTATCTCAAAGACCACCCAAAGTCACATAGAGCCTTTTAACGCCCAAAAATATGCATAAATAAGCTTAAATAGCAATTTATTTGATTTCCTATCTGCCAGAACCCTTGTCGCTGTGTTTTAAAGCAAATTTCGTACCCAATTCTAATTTTTTACCGGTTAAATCGAGATTTTTAAATAATTTAATGTGGAATTATTTTTGCGATTTTTTTCAGTTTTTTCAGTTTTTGTGATCATTGATGTTAATTCCATTAATCATCAATCAACTGACTGTCATCAACTCGCTCAAAGACCACCCACCGAGCCTGTTTCAACCTAAAACTGCAAATCGTTGAAATCTCGCCCCAAAGTACAATCGCCTCAGCCAACTCCTCGCATCGATGAACTGGTCTCTAATGTTCTCATCGAATTAACTTCAATTTTTTCACGTTCTTCTCCCCTCACAAAGTCTTTTCTCAGTTCGTCCAACTCACCAACACAGCGGCGAAGACATCATTTCAGCGAACATCTGATCTCTTCGGTGACGTCAAACTGATCTCTATCTCCCCCATCCCCTCCCATCCACCGCTCTGCGCATCTAAGTCGGCAACACGTTTGCGAGACGACCTTTTCGTGTCGATGTTTCCTATAAAATCACCTCGCTCAGCGCTGTCTATAACGGGGCTGTTAGCACTGTTTCAGTGCACAAAATGGTCTCTAAACCGCGAATTGTTTGCCAAAATTCGGTTAAATTGATGGTTGTTTACCCGAGTTCAATGCTCTTTAAGGGAAGAACCGGTTTGTTTTTGGACGATCGCAATGACTTGGTTTAGTGATAACGTGTTGGTGGGCGGAAGGTCGCCGAAAGTCTATATCAGGCGGCGTGCTTGTGCGCGATTGTCATACCACTTGGAGCCTTCATTTGATAGGTTGAAATCGATTTTGCGTGTTTTCATCTTCTGGCTTGTTGGCTTAATTACTGCAAATTAGCGTTTGCGAAAGCGAACTGAACGTGCGACGTTTCTCGGAGACGAGATTTTAGTTGTTAAGGTGTTCATTTTTTGGTCTTTTTGCGTTTCTGGCCGTCTGTGTTGTCATTTCTTAATCAAAAACGAACCTGTGAAGTTTCCAAAGCACAATTTTTGCATTAAATAGCTTTGAAGCTTCAACCAATCTTATTTTCATCAAAACAAAAAAATATTCCAACCAACCGGATTCGAACCAGTGACCTAAGGATCTCCGCACGCACTACAGTCCTCCGCTCTACCAACTGAGCTATGGTTGGATGTTTCAATGAATGCGTTAAAGTTGATATGTCTCGAATGAAACATTTCAAACTTGAATTTTTGTGTACGGCAAATCCAATTAATCGAACGTATGAACTTTCTAGATTCTTGATTATCTGATCACTCGTCTTACAACCTTTTGCCATGCAATCTTTAGCTGCTTGCCTTGAGATTCCATCATTCTATCCTCGTTTTGTAGATTACCGTGTGAACAAAAGCGTCGAATCCGTTTGATCAAATCAAAGTAAAGTGCATCTCATAAAGTGCACATGAGTCTGTTTTGGATTGTACTCACCATTGATAAGAATCTCTTAATCTCCTTTCAAGGACATTTCAAGTGCTTAATTTTGACTACAAAACGCCCTTTAGTGCTACGGTCATAGCGCTTTTCAGGTCCCTAAAAACGACCACTAAAGACGGTTCTGGCTCTCATGCCGTGAGCGCTTTCGCAATCTCGATTTGGTCTTGGCACGATTCTGTGATGCAATGGAATCGCTGTGTGTGGATGCCTTGAATTAAGCGTTTCAATTGCAACGGTTTTGATGGTTGATCCATCTGTTTATTCACTCCTGGGCGCCGCTTTATGGTTTGAATTAATTCATAGTACTCTCTGTATTCACTCTCACATCGCAATTTTTCTCACATCAATCTCAATCAATCTCAAATTGGCTCAAATTTCAGATGACCCTCTCAAACTCGATCCTCCTATTGGCTCTATGCCTAAGCCACACTGTAGCATGGCAGAAATACGCCGAAGAGTTGAAGATGTCGCCACACGTCCCCGGAAACAAAGACCTCTACGAATTCGATCTAGTCGTGTCGCACAAACAGACAATGACCAGAACTAAGGACGAGTACGGTCATATTGAAGTGCTAGACTATAGTCCTGACAATGTGAGCGCTAAATTTCTGTCTTTTTGACTCAAAATCTGCTTGTAGAGATCTTTCCTCGCCAGAAATCACAGCCAAATGGGTGACGTCGCCAAGAATTGCTTTGACGCCACTACGTTGGTCCACAACGCGCTGGATAGCAACGCGGATACGAAGTTGGTCGATGACGTCATCCTGTTCGACGGTCGGCACAATCACGTTGTCGCAATCAACGGAATGAGGTAAATGCTCAAAAACCGAATATGTGACCTTTACAGAGCTATTATTAAAGAAAAAAGCACAAAATTTGCTTTTTCCTAGCGGATTTCTACCTGTGACCTTGACTCGTCTGCGCGTTTTGTAGCCTAGCGCTTTACCCACTAAGCTTTACTCACAAAGCATGACATTAGGCCTAAAATGACAATTTCAGCCCCGGAAAAACGATCGTCGTCCCCTACAACGCCGAAGTCATCATGAGGGTCAAGAACCGCATGCTCCTAGAAGGTCTGACCATGCACGTTCACGGTCTAGACAAGAAAGATCTCTGGTACACCGATGGCGTTGCCTTCGTGCAGCAGTGTCCGATCACCACGGGGTCCAACTTTGCCTATCGCTTCATCGCCGATGCGCCTGGAACGCACTGGTATCACGGTCACTTGATGACAGATCGAGGTGACGGCCTTGCAGGCGGATTTGTGGTAATCAAAGAGGAAGAAACCTATCCTAATCCGTTTGGCGGCAAGCGATTTGAGTTTGGCAAAATTCGACAGTACTATGCTATTCTTCAGGTAGGTTTTGGCGGGAAAATTGATCCTAAATGGATGATTATAGGACTGGCCTGTGCCATCGTCTATTACAACCTGGTATGCGCATATTGGCAAAGCGATGAAGTGGCTCCACGGCTTTGATGACAACAAGAAATGCTGGGCGCCAACTAGAACCTACGA
The DNA here is from genome assembly GCA_007213375.1 of Steinernema feltiae. NCBI lineage: Eukaryota > Metazoa > Nematoda > Chromadorea > Rhabditida > Steinernematidae > Steinernema > Steinernema feltiae. The sequence continues at coordinate 1,014 of MQUG01000842.1, read as the reverse complement.
TGGCTCGAATATTGGAGGATCAATCCCGATTTCGGCTATTTTGGTGAATGATAAGGGATGGCATAGTCAGGAGGACGTCAAGACAAGGCCGAGTGCTTTGCTCTCGAGACTTTTAGGATCAATGAAGGTAAGGTAAAAGATCAACTAAGATGAGCGGATTTGACCCTTTGACAGCTAGACCTAGAATGACCTCATTGTGCCTAACACGCTCTAAACTTCAGGAGAAGAAGTCATTTTCCGCCTTGTAAGTGGCGCCGTCTCCCAAGAGTTTATGATTACCATCGAAGACCACGACATGTACATCATCGCCACGGACGGTGTCGAGGTTCTCCCAAAGAAGGTCGACAAACTCGTCATTTTCTCCGGCGAGCGCTACGACATCCTCATCAAGGGCCAAGAGAAGGCGAAACGAAAGGTCTACCCGATAATCTTCGAGACCCTCGAGCACTTTAGCTGGAATTGGACCACCAGAAAGCCGTTCTATGGGCTAGCGAAACTCGAATACGAGGGTGTCAACCTCGAGGAGAGTGATGAAGGTGAGGCTATGACCAAAAAGCAGTCATAAAACCTGATTTCAGTCGACTGGAGTCACTCAAAGTGCACCAAAGAGAGCAAATGCCTTGTGGCGAACTGTCCTTTTAAGGAATTCGCCGCTCGATTCCCGTACACGTGCACGGAAGCGCATTCCCACGATCTGCAGCCGGCGCAGATCGAGGAAAACGACCAGGAGCTCCTCGAGCAGAAGGAATTCAGCGAGGGATTCGAGGAGCACTTTCTGAACATGCACTACGACAGCCACGTGAACGGCTGGATGTTCAAACTGCCGCGCGCGGATTCCCTACTACAACGAGGAGAACATGGTGCAGTACACGCAGTGGTGCGACGCTTCAAAATGCACGCGGACGTCGCATCGGGACGCGCGCGAGTGCCACTGCTTCCAGCACTTGAATATCACGCTCGGGAACGTCGTCCAACTCACCATCTACAACATGGGCGACGGGGGGAAGTTGGGGA
>MQUG01000841.1:0-30920 GCA_007213375.1 Steinernema feltiae | reverse complement strand
GGCTGAACTGGGGTGTTGATACCCTCTTCCAAGAATCTGGCGTGCGTGTCATTAGTATAACCAAATGCCTGTATTTCGGAGATACTATGTTTATCCATTACAGCCTGTACAGAACGACATCGGCAGATGAGATTCGAGTGTTTACGAATTGATATTCACATCATGTGTGGTCTTTGTACGTGAAAATCCGACACTGTATTACAATTGTTAAACGGTGAGCAGTTTATTTCAGGAAATAATCGTTACACAATGGACAGCATTGAGCGCTGTCAGGGAAGAAGGCCGAATGGGCCGTTGTTGAAGATTCGCAGTGGCGATCGTGGAGACGGAAACGTTGTTCACAATGCGGACAACCGATAATGTGTTGATTAACAGGTAGAGTAAGGTTTGTCTCCGTTAGGCAGCGCTGACAGAACTGACGAGCACACAACGGTGGTGAAAAACCAGAAGACTAAAACTTTTCCGTTGTTTAGCAACAAAAAAAGAACAATCATACGGTTAAAATACGTAAATCAGCAAATTTCCTAGCTTTTTGAAGACCACTGGGGTGAGGAGTATCGAACCACCATCAATAGTCAACTCAATCCACCCTGTATATACCAAAACAACAACTCTGACACTGTCAACTACACTAGTCACTGCGCAGAAAGACTAATTGAATCAGTAGATACATGTCAGTGATAAGGCAGGGTGCGCTGATAAGGATGTGCTCCATCGGCCCAAGCACATGTGTCCTCTCGGTGAGGTTGATCCATTCGGGACCTTCTCCCACTGATGCGATAGTTGTGCCAGCCCTCTTTGAGTAGGATGTAGATGGCTCCAGAGGAGTCAGTGGTCTCAGGGGCTCGACAGCCCTGACCGTCCATCCACCTTCTTCCCGGTGGTTACGGATGCAGCGAATGCAGCGGACGAAATTCCCAGGATCGCCTTCTTTTTGGCGACGAGAGCGTTCAGTCGGTCGGTTCCCGATTTCTCGCGAACTCTTCGCAGAGATCGTACGGGTGTGATCCTTTGCATCAAGGACACTCTTAGATTTAAGAAACGAAAGTATTTTACCGTTGACTTCAATTGCTATTGTTTGTCGTTAAATATGAGATTAAGAGCAGTTTGAGGGCTTTGAAGTCGTCAGAATACCTTTTGGGAGAGTCGTCCGGTGGACGAAGCGACCTTTTGATGACTCACAAGTGGAGCGAATCGCATTTCAAGAATTAAATAAGCTGAAAACAGACAATTAGGACACGGATACGGCTGGCCCACTTACGTTGAATTGAAGAAAACGCTCAAAGACGAACGGGATGCGGTAGGACTGAACCAAAGGGATTCGCAGAAAGCAGAAATTCGAGCTGGAATGTTCCTCGTCGGGAAAACTTAAATACAAGGTCAGGCGATGTCTGTGGAAATTTGGCATCGCAATATTAGACCGTCTGTTAAAGTAGGAGTCGCCTCCCGCAGTCGCCAAAGCCAAAAGCCAACAACAAAATAGAGGCCTCATTAGTTAACAAAAACAGGAGTAGGACGCGGTACGGAATCGACCGTGATTATTAGAACAATGTCTCATTCAACGGGATAGTTCGTCAACAGCTGCTCGAGGAGGAATGGCACAACTTTATCTCACTGAATTATCCACAAGGTGCAGCAATGTGAAGGTCCGGACCCAGAGTGGCCGAACACTTCACTATATACACAGTCAACTTCGAAGGCCTGAACTGCCCGCTCCTCTGACGCTCATAAACTGCAGCACCAGTCTGGCAGGACAGTCCAGGAGAGTCCTGGCAGACTGACTGGTCATCGGAGTGGAGAGTGACAATTGACGTTTCAAACGTTAATATCGATTGATTCTCAGGCTCACGATTGACTTGAGCTGAAATGAATATGGTGAGGCGTCGTATGGGGGGAGAGGAAGCCGTCGAGGCCACGGGAGGACTGTGCTGTGAGACTCCGTTGCACTTTCAGCAGAAACCACATAATTTGACGCTTGTGCGGCTGTTTTTCGTCTTTAAGTAAACAGCAAAAAAACTTACAAAATTTGGTTCAACTAAACTGAACTAAGAAGCCCAACGTAATGAGTTAGGTCAACTAATTGAGTCGTCGAATACAGATAATTCATGACGATTTAACGAACCAAACCGTATGTTTCAATTGGACCTCAATTCATTGAGAAATTGGATAATTCAAACGTGCATCTGGATAGCAACAGTGGATTGAAGTCAGCAGTGGAAAACCGTAAGGAGTTATTAAAGGAGCCTTGAGAAGCAAGCAGAGCATCTTGCATATTTGCGATTTGGAAGCGTAAGTTCATTGGCCTCAATTCATTCTGGAATTGGATAATTCATGCGTGCAGCTCGATAGGAGCAATTTTGCAGCCGAATGCAAATTTGCTTTTAATTTCAAAAGTGAAATTTTGAAAACCAAAATTTTCCCAGTCCTTGGATTCAGCTCCGATTTTTGGGATTTTTCTTTATTCTAGGTAATATCTACAGATTATTCCAGATTTATCCACCATTGGAATCAATTCACGAAGACGTTAGGAAACTGCGACATGCAAAACAATCCGTACGTTTGTGTCCATAAACAGTTACTTTAATGATTAATCAACTCAGGAGACGACTACGATGATCATAACAAATATTATGTTCTTCCTACGCACCATTGAATAGTGAACAGAATAGATTAAAGTTTAATAGAGCAAAACACCGTGTTTTGCGAGGCGCCAATTCATGTAAATGCATCGAAATCAGTCTGAAGCGTCTGTTTGAATTGAACGATGAATTGATTAGCGGCTGACTTTACTGAAATTTGCACTTTTGGTCGTCACCGATTGCCGCCGTCCACATGGAGCGTGGTGTCTACGAGCCTCCCGCCGCTCTACAGGCTATCGATTGATCGCCGTCGGCAGCGACCGTCTGCCCTCAGCGCTCCTCTCTTGCATTTGCCTTCGCCGCGCGCCAAAAATACGAAAAGCGGAGACGAACGAGTGTTGCGAGGCGCGCGCTTGGCCTGCGGTTGTAACGCGTCTTTCAAAGCGTGGCTTGTAACTGATTTTTGGCTTCTTTCAGGTAATTAACACCTAATCATCGTCGAGCAATCGCTGAGCATCTTCTTTAATTCAACGTGAGTTTTCGTACGATTAATTAAAATAGAGAATATCGTCATCCGTTGGCATTTGAGTTCAATTTTTCATTATTTTTCTATTTTTAGAACTCTGGATGTTAGGAGGGAAACTTGGGCTCGTTCCCTTCCCCGGCGCCGCTGGCGCGTTCTCATGGCATTTGGGACAAAGAAGCGACGCTCGATTTCGCCGAATTCGCTTTGCGGAGCGTCGATCTTTCAACTCTGCGCGAACGCGAATCGTCTTCCCGCAAGCGCCTCCATTCACTCATTGTCAACGCGCATTTCCATTGAAATTCAACTTTCATCCACCGCAGGAGTCTCTCGGAGCACCTAGCGTCAACTGAGCGTCCGTCCATTCGAGTTACTTATCGTTTCTACTTCGAAAGGTTGGTTTTTTTAAATTTAAATTTTTTCGGTTCTTTTAAACTAAATATTCGTGTTTTTTAAATATTCGTGAACAGAGAAGCTCGTGTAAAAAACGGTTCAAAAGCGCTCCGTTACGGGATTGTCAGTTTTTCAAATTGAATCTGCGGATTTCCGGATTTTTGTAAGTTTCTGACGTTTACATCATGTTTGCCGACGTTGAATTGACCATAAACTGCACTCGGCAATCCCGAAATCCTCAAATTCAGACGATTCTGCCACAATAGTTTCGGTCTTGCCGCGACGAACGTTGGGCCACCTACAGTACCCGTGCACAGCTAGGCGAGAAATAAACTATACCTCAGTCTTGAGTTAAACTGATAGAAAGCGATCTGTTAATTCGTTAAATAATTCCATCTATTTTAATTAATATTAGTTTATTGAGAAAATGAGAAAACAAGAATTGTCACTTTTCCAATACTTCTAGACACTCTTTAAAAAGTCTGGAAACGCAAATCATACTCCCTCAATCCGAGGTGGTCACCGGAGAGTTGCGCTGACGCCTGCACATTGTCGGAGGACGGACAGTCGTTGGTCGATTGGATTTCTTGAGAGTTTCCTTAGAGTTTGTCATCTGCAATAAGAAAAAATAAATTGATTTGAAAAACTGACAATCCCGTAACGGAGCGCTTTTGAACCGTTTTTTACACGAGCTTCTCTGTTCACGAATATTTAAAAAACACGAATATTTAGTTTAAAAGAACCGAAAAAATTTAAATTTAAAAAAACCAACCTTTCGAAGTAGAAACGATAAGTAACTCGAATGGACGGACGCTCAGTTGACGCTAGGTGCTCCGAGAGACTCCTGCGGTGGATGAAAGTTGAATTTCAATGGAAATGCGCGTTGACAATGAGTGAATGGAGGCGCTTGCGGGAAGACGATTCGCGTTCGCGCAGAGTTGAAAGATCGACGCTCCGCAAAGCGAATTCGGCGAAATCGAGCGTCGCTTCTTTGTCCCAAATGCCATGAGAACGCGCCAGCGGCGCCGGGGAAGGGAACGAGCCCAAGTTTCCCTCCTAACATCCAGAGTTCTAAAAATAGAAAAATAATGAAAAATTGAACTCAAATGCCAACGGATGACGATATTCTCTATTTTAATTAATCGTACGAAAACTCACGTTGAATTAAAGAAGATGCTCAGCGATTGCTCGACGATGATTAGGTGTTAATTACCTGAAAGAAGCCAAAAATCAGTTACAAGCCACGCTTTGAAAGACGCGTTACAACCGCAGGCCAAGCGCGCGCCTCGCAACACTCGTTCGTCTCCGCTTTTCGTATTTTTGGCGCGCGGCGAAGGCAAATGCAAGAGAGGAGCGCTGAGGGCAGACGGTCGCTGCCGACGGCGATCAATCGATAGCCTGTAGAGCGGCGGGAGGCTCGTAGACACCACGCTCCATGTGGACGGCGGCAATCGGTGACGACCAAAAGTGCAAATTTCAGTAAAGTCAGCCGCTAATCAATTCATCGTTCAATTCAAACAGACGCTTCAGACTGATTTCGATGCATTTACATGAATTGGCGCCTCGCAAAACACGGTGTTTTGCTCTATTAAACTTTAATCTATTCTGTTCACTATTCAATGGTGCGTAGGAAGAACATAATATTTGTTATGATCATCGTAGTCGTCTCCTGAGTTGATTAATCATTAAAGTAACTGTTTATGGACACAAACGTACGGATTGTTTTGCATGTCGCAGTTTCCTAACGTCTTCGTGAATTGATTCCAATGGTGGATAAATCTGGAATAATCTGTAGATATTACCTAGAATAAAGAAAAATCCCAAAAATCGGAGCTGAATCCAAGGACTGGGAAAATTTTGGTTTTCAAAATTTCACTTTTGAAATTAAAAGCAAATTTGCATTCGGCTGCAAAATTGCTCCTATCGAGCTGCACGCATGAATTATCCAATTCCAGAATGAATTGAGGCCAATGAACTTACGCTTCCAAATCGCAAATATGCAAGATGCTCTGCTTGCTTCTCAAGGCTCCTTTAATAACTCCTTACGGTTTTCCACTGCTGACTTCAATCCACTGTTGCTATCCAGATGCACGTTTGAATTATCCAATTTCTCAATGAATTGAGGTCCAATTGAAACATACGGTTTGGTTCGTTAAATCGTCATGAATTATCTGTATTCGACGACTCAATTAGTTGACCTAACTCATTACGTTGGGCTTCTTAGTTCAGTTTAGTTGAACCAAATTTTGTAAGTTTTTTTGCTGTTTACTTAAAGACGAAAAACAGCCGCACAAGCGTCAAATTATGTGGTTTCTGCTGAAAGTGCAACGGAGTCTCACAGCACAGTCCTCCCGTGGCCTCGACGGCTTCCTCTCCCCCCATACGACGCCTCACCATATTCATTTCAGCTCAAGTCAATCGTGAGCCTGAGAATCAATCGATATTAACGTTTGAAACGTCAATTGTCACTCTCCACTCCGATGACCAGTCAGTCTGCCAGGACTCTCCTGGACTGTCCTGCCAGACTGGTGCTGCAGTTTATGAGCGTCAGAGGAGCGGGCAGTTCAGGCCTTCGAAGTTGACTGTGTATATAGTGAAGTGTTCGGCCACTCTGGGTCCGGACCTTCACATTGCTGCACCTTGTGGATAATTCAGTGAGATAAAGTTGTGCCATTCCTCCTCGAGCAGCTGTTGACGAACTATCCCGTTGAATGAGACATTGTTCTAATAATCACGGTCGATTCCGTACCGCGTCCTACTCCTGTTTTTGTTAACTAATGAGGCTCTATTTTGTTGTTGGCTTTTGGCTTTGGCGACTGCGGGAGGCGACTCCTACTTTAACAGACGGTCTAATATTGCGATGCCAAATTTCCACAGACATCGCCTGACCTTGTATTTAAGTTTTCCCGACGAGGAACATTCCAGGCTCGAATTTCTGCTTTCTGCGAATCCCTTTGGTTCAGTCCTACCGCATCCCGTTCGTCTTTGAGCGTTTTCTTCAATTCAACGTAAGTGGGCCAGCCGTATCCGTGTCCTAATTGTCTGTTTTCAGCTTATTTAATTCTTGAAATGCGATTCGCTCCACTTGTGAGTCATCAAAAGGTCGCTTCGTCCACCGGACGACTCTCCCAAAAGGTATTCTGACGACTTCAAAGCCCTCAAACTGCTCTTAATCTCATATTTAACGACAAACCAATAGCAATTGAAGTCAACGGTAAAATACTTTCGTTTCTTAAATCTAAGAGTGTCCTTGATGCGAAGGATCACACCCGTACGATCTCTGCGAAGAGTTCCGCGAGAAATCGGGAACCGACCGACTGAACGCTCTCGTCGCCAAAAAGAAGGCCGATCCTGGGAATTTCGTCCGCTGCATTCGCTGCATCCGTAACCACCGGGAAGAAGGTGGATGGGACGGTCAGGGCTGTCGAGCCCCCTGAGACCACTGACTCCTCTGGAGCCATCTACATCCTACTCAAAGAGGGCTGGCACAACTATCGCATCAGTGGAGAAGGTCCCGAATGGATCAACCTCACCGAGAGGACACATGTGCTTGGGCCCGATGGAGCACATCCTTATCAGCGCACCCTGCCTTATCACTGACATGTATCTACTGATTCAATTAGTCTTTCTGCGCAGTGACTAGTGTAGTTGACAGTGTCAGAGTTGTTGTTTTGGTATATACAGGGTGGATTGAGTTGACTATTGATGGTGGTTCGATACTCCTCACCCCAGTGGTCTTCAAAAAGCTAGGAAATTTGCTGATTTACGTATTTTAACCGTATGATTGTTCTTTTTTTGTTGCTAAACAACGGAAAAGTTTTAGTCTTCTGGTTTTTCACCACCGTTGTGTGCTCGTCAGTTCTGTCAGCGCTGCCTAACGGAGACAAACCTTACTCTACCTGTTAATCAACACATTATCGGTTGTCCGCATTGTGAACAACGTTTCCGTCTCCACGATCGCCACTGCGAATCTTCAACAACGGCCCATTCGGCCTTCTTCCCTGACAGCGCTCAATGCTGTCCATTGTGTAACGATTATTTCCTGAAATAAACTGCTCACCGTTTAACAATTGTAATACAGTGTCGGATTTTCACGTACAAAGACCACACATGATGTGAATATCAATTCGTAAACACTCGAATCTCATCTGCCGATGTCGTTCTGTACAGGCTGTAATGGATAAACATAGTATCTCCGAAATACAGGCATTTGGTTATACTAATGACACGCACGCCAGATTCTTGGAAGAGGGTATCAACACCCCAGTTCAGCCTAAAGCTACGTACATAACCACTTCCGCTTCCGTTTCCGCTTCCGTCTCCGCTTCCGTCACCGTCTTTTTGACGGACACGGTTATGTACACCGTGTACATAACCGACGGTGAGTCCGTTTCCGCTTCCGTCTCCGTATCCGTCTCCGTCTTTTTGACGGAGGTTGTTATGTACACCTCTGTCCGTCACAAAAACATATGCTAGAACAAGCTTACCAGAAAGTGCTGAGGGCTCTGCAAATGTTTGCATCCATTTCAGCAGCCTCGATTACCTACTCTGGCACGTTTTCAGCCCATTCCATTTTCTAGTCACAAAACTCAAACTTCCTTCGCACCATGTACACCCCCCTTTGGAGCAAAAACTGTTCGAATGAAAGCAAGCAACAAATAACGATTAGAGGCAACAAATGTGTCAATGCAACAACAAATAGCAGTTAAAATGATTTAATCTTGTCATCTTGCCAAGAAACGGCACCTTCGCCATTAAAAAAACTTTTGAGAATTTCGCGAATCTCCTTTGCTCGGCTACTGGACTTATTTGCATTCCTAGGCCGCATGCTTGCATTTTGGAGCGGTCGTTCTTCTTCATCTGCTCTTCTGTGTTCAAACGGTTCTTCTTCGCTCAGAAAGTTGTGCAGGTGAATCGCTGCGCAGACGATATCATCGGCAAATTCTGCAGAAGTTTCGATTTCTTTCAGTAGGATTCGCCATCGGCTGCAAAGGATTCCAAAGGCGTTTTCTATTACTCTTCGAGCATGTGACAGCCGATAGTTAAACGTAGCATTTTCTTTACTTGTCACACCGGCAAAAGGCTTCATTATTCTATCAGTCAGTGGGAATCCTCTGTCGCCCAGAAAGAAGTAAGGAACTGATATTCCAGTTGATCCTAACAATTTGTCTTCGGGGAATTCGAATTCATCAGTCAAAAGACCCTTTCCGAAGGAGCTGCTTTTAAGCACGCGACTATCGTGATGATGGCCGAAGTTACCGGTGTCGTAGTAGATAAAGCGATACTTGGCATCGCAAACAGCCATCAAAACCGTCGAGAAACCGCCTTTGTAATTGAAGTATTGGCTTCCTGACTTTGGCGGTTTCTTTAATTTGACATGCTTTCCGTCTATGCATCCTAAATGAAGAAGTTGTAGCATTTGAGACATTTACTTCATACCTAAGACGTGAGGGAAACTCCATCTACATTCAAAGTCTGCGCTGATTGCTAGCCATTCTTCTGGAGAATCAGGGAAACGCACGTTCTGCTTCAAGGCGACTACGATTGCTTTACAAGTCTTTCTAACGACCTGCGATACCGTGATGCTGTAATCAAACACACTATTTGTCAGCTAGAACAAGCTAATACTTACACTCCCATGCGGAACGAGAAATGCAAACTGCGAAAACTATTTCCTGTTGCAAGGAATCGCAATGTAACAAGAAGCATTTGTTCAGGGAGAATCCCGTTCGACTTCTTCTGTTTTGGTTCAAGAGCGGGTTTCAGTATTTGCAGGAGCTTGTCGAACGTTTCGATTTTCATTCGCGTGTACTCAAAGAACTTCTCTTCGTCCTTACGCAGTGACTCGTAAAGATGGAAATATTCGCCCATTCTGCAGCGGTCACGGAAGATGAGCTTTGTCGGACCTCTGACTCTGAACTGAGCGGGCTCCGCAGTGAGCAGCGCGCACAGGATTGCTCTTCTTCGAAGTAGTAAGACTGTTTTCTCATTGAGCATGGTTCTGGCCTGAAAAGAAAACAGCGACTACAGCGAAAGAGACCGTATTAGCGAAATAAAACTGAACACAACAGCGAAAAGTATACAGCAGGTAACATGAACATCTTTATCTCTCTAGTTGCCATAGTAGGCCAAGATATCATCCTCATAAGAAGTGGGAGCATACAATAAATCCATAATGGCACGTTTTATTTTGCCTCGTTCATGCTCCGGCATAGCATCTAAAGCCGTCGCGACTTCTTGTCCAAAATGAAAATTAGGGCTAGCCGGTTGAACAGAGGCCAATTCTTCATTAGTTTTCTTGAGCATTTCTAGAAGCAGAGTTCGTTCGTTTTGTTCACTGCGGAGCCTGGTGGGTCGTTTGCGGTTAACCAATTCACGAGAGGATTCACCTTCAGTTCCAAAGAGATCTTCATTATCTGAACATGCTAGCGAACTACTTGACTCCGCCAAAGATGCGCACGACATCGTTTCTGCGAGGCTGCTCGCACTCGCACTGCTCAGGCTGCTTGTTCTGAACGCGTTTCTGTGAATATGGAAAACATGGAACAACTTACGTGACTCTATCTTCGCAGCAGGCATCCAGGAACATCATAGATTCGAAGAACTCCCACTTGATTTTTTTAGCGGCCGAACTTCCTGAAGGCAAATCTTTCTTGAGGCGCTTGTACCTATCTCTCAGATAACCCCATTTGCTCTTCACGTCGTCAGCGTTCAACATTTGTCCTGTTTCGCGGCTGATCTCTTCGGCAATGTCAATCCAAATCCGTTTCTTCATCTTATTATCGTGATAATCTTCACATGAAAGGTCATAAAGTGCTTCGTTTCGCTGGACGATGTTGATAAGAAGCTCGTTGAAGTCGCCCATTACACGTTTTTAGTATGAACTTCTGAAAAGCACCAAAATCACGCTTGAAGGCATCTCCATTCCACGCAAATGCAGAAAAACACCGAAAAAAACTATCGAACTACGTAAAACCCTGACAAAGTCTAATAGAACCGTTGCTTTATCGAAAAGACCGCGAAAAACCACCCCAAACATGACCAAATCGATTGAAATTACCATTTTGTGAAAAAAGACGGAAGCGATGACGGAAGAGTTTTCAAAATTTTTCGAAAAACTCACTTTCAACTACGTCCGTCTTTTTTGACGGAGACGGAAGCGAAAACGGAAGGTGTGTACATGACTGTGTCCGTCAAGATGACGGACGCAAAAACGGATCCGTCTTTTTCGACGGAGACGGAAGCGGACAGAACGGTTATGTACACTCGAACGGAGACGGAAGCGGAAACGGAAGCGGACGTGGTTATGTACGTTACTTAAAGCTACGTACATAACCACTTCCGCTTCCGTTTCCGCTTCCGTCTCCGCTTCCGTCACCGTCTTTTTGACGGACACGGTTATGTACACCGTGTACATAACCGACGGTGAGTCCGTTTCCGCTTCCGTCTCCGTATCCGTCTCCGTCTTTTTGACGGAGGTTGTTATGTACACCTCTGTCCGTCACAAAAACATATGCTAGAACAAGCTTACCAGAAAGTGCTGAGGGCTCTGCAAATGTTTGCATCCATTTCAGCAGCCTCGATTACCTACTCTGGCACGTTTTCAGCCCATTCCATTTTCTAGTCACAAAACTCAAACTTCCTTCGCACCATGTACACCCCCCTTTGGAGCAAAAACTGTTCGAATGAAAGCAAGCAACAAATAACGATTAGAGGCAACAAATGTGTCAATGCAACAACAAATAGCAGTTAAAATGATTTAATCTTGTCATCTTGCCAAGAAACGGCACCTTCGCCATTAAAAAAACTTTTGAGAATTTCGCGAATCTCCTTTGCTCGGCTACTGGACTTATTTGCATTCCTAGGCCGCATGCTTGCATTTTGGAGCGGTCGTTCTTCTTCATCTGCTCTTCTGTGTTCAAACGGTTCTTCTTCGCTCAGAAAGTTGTGCAGGTGAATCGCTGCGCAGACGATATCATCGGCAAATTCTGCAGAAGTTTCGATTTCTTTCAGTAGGATTCGCCATCGGCTGCAAAGGATTCCAAAGGCGTTTTCTATTACTCTTCGAGCATGTGACAGCCGATAGTTAAACGTAGCATTTTCTTTACTTGTCACACCGGCAAAAGGCTTCATTATTCTATCAGTCAGTGGGAATCCTCCGTCGCCCAGAAAGAAGTAAGGAACTGATATTCCAGTTGATCCTAACAATTTGTCTTCGGGGAATTCGAATTCATCAGTCAAAAGACCCTTTCCGAAGGAGCTGCTTTTAAGCACGCGACTATCGTGATGATGGCCGAAGTTACCGGTGTCGTAGTAGATAAAGCGATACTTGGCATCGCAAACAGCCATCAAAACCGTCGAGAAACCGCCTTTGTAATTGAAGTATTGGCTTCCTGACTTTGGCGGTTTCTTTAATTTGACATGCTTTCCGTCTATGCATCCTAAATGAAGAAGTTGTAGCATTTGAGACATTTACTTCATACCTAAGACGTGAGGGAAACTCCATCTACATTCAAAGTCTGCGCTGATTGCTAGCCATTCTTCTGGAGAATCAGGGAAACGCACGTTCTGCTTCAAGGCGACTACGATTGCTTTACAAGTCTTTCTAACGACCTGCGATACCGTGATGCTGTAATCAAACACACTATTTGTCAGCTAGAACAAGCTAATACTTACACTCCCATGCGGAACGAGAAATGCAAACTGCGAAAACTATTTCCTGTTGCAAGGAATCGCAATGTAACAAGAAGCATTTGTTCAGGGAGAATCCCGTTCGACTTCTTCTGTTTTGGTTCAAGAGCGGGTTTCAGTATTTGCAGGAGCTTGTCGAACGTTTCGATTTTCATTCGCGTGTACTCAAAGAACTTCTCTTCGTCCTTACGCAGTGACTCGTAAAGATGGAAATATTCGCCCATTCTGCAGCGGTCACGGAAGATGAGCTTTGTCGGACCTCTGACTCTGAACTGAGCGGGCTCCGCAGTGAGCAGCGCGCACAGGATTGCTCTTCTTCGAAGTAGTAAGACTGTTTTCTCATTGAGCATGGTTCTGGCCTGAAAAGAAAACAGCGACTACAGCGAAAGAGACCGTATTAGCGAAATAAAACTGAACACAACAGCGAAAAGTATACAGCAGGTAACATGAACATCTTTATCTCTCTAGTTGCCATAGTAGGCCAAGATATCATCCTCATAAGAAGTGGGAGCATACAATAAATCCATAATGGCACGTTTTATTTTGCCTCGTTCATGCTCCGGCATAGCATCTAAAGCCGTCGCGACTTCTTGTCCAAAATGAAAATTAGGGCTAGCCGGTTGAACAGAGGCCAATTCTTCATTAGTTTTCTTGAGCATTTCTAGAAGCAGAGTTCGTTCGTTTTGTTCACTGCGGAGCCTGGTGGGTCGTTTGCGGTTAACCAATTCACGAGAGGATTCACCTTCAGTTCCAAAGAGATCTTCATTATCTGAACATGCTAGCGAACTACTTGACTCCGCCAAAGATGCGCACGACATCGTTTCTGCGAGGCTGCTCGCACTCGCACTGCTCAGGCTGCTTGTTCTGAACGCGTTTCTGTGAATATGGAAAACATGGAACAACTTACGTGACTCTATCTTCGCAGCAGGCATCCAGGAACATCATAGATTCGAAGAACTCCCACTTGATTTTTTTAGCGGCCGAACTTCCTGAAGGCAAATCTTTCTTGAGGCGCTTGTACCTATCTCTCAGATAACCCCATTTGCTCTTCACGTCGTCAGCGTTCAACATTTGTCCTGTTTCGCGGCTGATCTCTTCGGCAATGTCAATCCAAATCCGTTTCTTCATCTTATTATCGTGATAATCTTCACATGAAAGGTCATAAAGTGCTTCGTTTCGCTGGACGATGTTGATAAGAAGCTCGTTGAAGTCGCCCATTACACGTTTTTAGTATGAACTTCTGAAAAGCACCAAAATCACGCTTGAAGGCATCTCCATTCCACGCAAATGCAGAAAAACACCGAAAAAAACTATCGAACTACGTAAAACCCTGACAAAGTCTAATAGAACCGTTGCTTTATCGAAAAGACCGCGAAAAACCACCCCAAACATGACCAAATCGATTGAAATTACCATTTTGTGAAAAAAGACGGAAGCGATGACGGAAGAGTTTTCGAAATTTTTCGAAAAACTCACTTTCAACTACGTCCGTCTTTTTTGACGGAGACGGAAGCGAAAACGGAAGGTGTGTACATGACTGTGTCCGTCAAGATGACGGACGCAAAAACGGATCCGTCTTTTTCGACGGAGACGGAAGCGGACAGAACGGTTATGTACACTCGAACGGAGACGGAAGCGGAAGCGGAAACGGAAGCGGACGTGGTTATGTACGTTACTTAAGTCCCACGACACTTGTGGTGTGGACTGCCTGTTTACCTTTCTAGCTGCCTTTTCCTTTATTATGCGCCCGTCACGGCTATCGTTACAATAGCTGTTGTGCTATATTTGTTGGTGATAAAACGTTTGACGTCAACATGAACAAGATCATTGAAACTCTATAAAAAGTAATTTTCTGGTTTTATTTTTAACAACATTTAACATTAAACAACAGCAACATTCAAACTAACAAGAACACTCTTCAGACATCTTTCAATGTGAGAGCTTTGTGGCCATTTTTTCGGTCTTCTGCTTAAAAGCTAAGGCCACTTCGACGACTACCTTCCCAA
The DNA here is from genome assembly GCA_007213375.1 of Steinernema feltiae. Lineage (NCBI taxonomy): Eukaryota > Metazoa > Nematoda > Chromadorea > Rhabditida > Steinernematidae > Steinernema > Steinernema feltiae. The sequence continues at coordinate 16,728 of MQUG01000841.1, read as the reverse complement.
TGAACGCCGCCAAAGCGAACGTCGCCAGATAAAAAGCACTATTGAGTGCCTTAAACAAAATGGCTAGAATTTCGTACACCGTGTCTCGCAACGGTTGCACTAATTCCTTTTGCAATAGATTTGTGAATCTCTTTATCGGGGTCCGTTGACATGCAAACACCATGCGCGCGCGTTCGCTTTGCCGCAGCGGTGCGACGGTGTCTACTCCAGACGAACAGAGAAGTGAGAGCGCGCGCTTCAACACGCGCGCGTGCCGCGTTGGGGATTCTGTATCTAGAACACTCGGATTGAGCTGCATTTCGGATACTGTGCGGAACAAGCCAAGTAAAACAAAATTTGTTAATCGAAATTTTACCAATCGCGGTGAGAGCCCATTTTATGTAAATTTAAGCTGGGCTTTGTAGTTCAAACCATAAGGAATTTTTTTTAATTTTTACCGATGAGAATTGATTGTACCTGAAATGTTTGTGAAAAGATTTCATGGATTACGATATTCTACCGTAACTTAAGGATTTTTTTCAAATTGTCTTTTTTACCATTAATTTTTGAAATATTTTTTTCTGTGAGAGTAGTTTGTACCGCATCGTAAAAAATTCTACACGGTTACGATGTTCTACCGTATCCTATCAATTTTTTACAACTAATAATTTTTTCTGATAAATTTCTATATGAATTTTTTTCAAGTATGCAATTGCATCCATATTATTTCAGAACATTTTTTTACAACGACCGTAACCCACAGCAAAAATATGTTTATTACCGATCGATCTCTTGCGTTTGGAAAGTCTTTTAACCTAAAAAAAGCTGAACAAAATTGATTTGCTTATTGATTTGGCTTAATAAAGGATGAATAGCTGCCTTCATATTCTATGTTGGAATGTCGTCGCGGTAATGTCGTCGGTAATGTCACTTTATGTTTCTGCGTTTGTTGATGATAAAACGTTTGACGTCAACATGAACAAGATCATTGAAACTCTCAAAAAGTAATTTTGTGGTTTTTATTTTTAACAACATTTAACATTAAACAACAACAACATTCAAGCTAAAAAAAAAAAAAAAAAAAAAGAAAGGACCTTCGAGGCCATTTCTTCGGTCTTTTTTTCGGTAGAGTTTCATAAACCGTCTCCCTCAACGGCTGAACCAATTCCGTTTGCAGCAGGATCCCTCGGATCCGTTGTGACAAAGAAATAAGCCCCTCCAACAAGGGCTCCTGCCACTGCGGCCAGGGCAACAAAGATAGCCAAATGCTTGCGTCAACGGTCATATTGATTTTCTGAATTGCAAAAAAAAAATTTTTAAAGGCAACGGCCATTTCGACTGCCACCTTCCCAGGAACGCAGCCAAAGCGATCATTGCCAGATAAAAGGCGCTGTTCAAATACGGCAATTATTTCGTAAACCGTCTCTCGCAACGGCTGCACCAATTCCGTTTGGACAATGGTCGGGAAGCGGTCCTTGTCCGGATCGGAAACCACTAGGTACCAGGCCCCTCCAACCAGGGCGCCGGCCACTGCGATCATGGCAATAAAAATCTCGAACTTCTTGTTGTCAGCAGTCATGATTTTCTGAATTGCAAAAAAAATTAGTTCTCGAATTTAAACACGTAGCGCACAAAAACACGATATTGACATACCAGTACACAAAAATAATTCAAAAGAGAAGTGAGAGCGCGCGCTTCAACACACGCGCGTGCCGCGTTGGGGATTCTTTATCATCTAGAACACTCGGACCTTCCGTTGCAGGCTGCGGGTCTTGCGCGAAGATCACGCCTAGGTCGGCTATGGCGGCGGCGTCCTGCAGCCTCTTCAAATTTGCGGTCGCAAGCGCGACTGTCAACGACGGCCTTGGCGTACGTCCAGGCTTTGAGGTCCACGAACGCCTGCATGAAGTGTATCTAGACGCACAAATTGTATTGCGAAACGGAACCGTAGATATCTTACGCCGACGTAGAGCATCAACAGATCGGCCTTTGCGTTGGAATTTCCACGGATCGCAATCGCATCAGGGATGACAAGCTGAACCAGCTGTTGTACGTCTGCTACGGAGTTAGCATTGTTGTCAGGTGCCAGCAAATGCAGCGCCCGTCTTAGAGTGACGTTGGTGCCTCTAAATGATACATGTTGAGAACTTCATTTCCCGACGGGAAATTGTAATTGAGAGATCTCACGTATATTTCCCTATGGGAATTGGGTGTTGGCACAAAAATGTGCGTTTTGAGGACCCCCAATTTCCCAAAGGGAATTGGAGTGTTATATAAATCTCGTTTTTTAAACTAAACTAACCTGATGCTTGACACTCCTTCGTCGGTAATACCGTCGATGTAATTTCTGCCAGAAGGTCTTAGCCCCGACGACAGTGCTGGTTCCAGCAAAAAAATCGTTTAGATTTAGCTTCCGCAATCCTCTGACCAGTTTCAGATGAGCAGATGGCTCGATTTCCCAACGGGAATCGGATTGAGATTCCAGCTGCTTTTCCTTGGTCTTCGGATCCTCCGGCTGCGAATGGTTGGTCTTCGGAGCTTCCGGCTGCAAACGCTTTTCCTGCGGAGCTTCCGCCTTGAAGTTCTCCTTCTGCTCAGAGTTGAAATGAACCGCTGGTGTTCGCCTTCTCGCGGAAGACGCAATTCTTTCATCTTCCTCTGCTAAGGCAGCGGCGTCCCAGATTGCTCTGGTGGCCTTCACTTCCGCATCCAATTCGCTGGTTTGGAGTTGCAAACCAATAGTCCCAGACGAGCTCCTGGCCGGCAGGGATGTGTCTTCGCGAAACGAAACATGGGATCTTCCCTTTTTGCTGAAAAGTCAAAGAGAGTCGGAAATGCTTAAACTTTCACTAACCTTTTGCAAATGGCAGTTTGCGAGGCGATAAGGGGAGTAATTCAATTTCGCACCCATTGGGATGTCCGTAGTCAGCACGGGTTGCCCATTGCTGATCGAACCGACATCAGGAAAGATGACGGTCATCTCGTCGATGATCAGTGTGTAGAAGGACTGATTTCCAGCTTGGTCTTCCAAGATCTCCACCTTTCTGATCATTGCCTGAACATCGTCCGGTTCGGAATTGAAGACAAATCCGGAATAGGGCAGTAGCAGTGTTCCGGCCTGGATCGACACCTTTGCGAACACTCCATCGCCTTTGGTTGTTCCGGTCGATCGAACTTCGAATCTCTGGAGTTCAGCATCGATCTCTGGAACTTCCAGTCGTGAACGCTGGCCTTCGGCGGTGTTCACATTCTGCTGGCCTTCAGCGGTCCTAATTCCTTTCTTGAAGAATGCGGATAGCTTTGTCTGTTGCATAATCTGCAATGGTAAAATTGGAATATATCGGAATATCGCGCGAGAAAAACCAAATACGACACGAGTGAAACCAAATATGAAACGAGTAAAACCAAACGTACAATGAAATCGGCCTTTAGTTGCTCTTCAAGCATATCGTGGTGGGAGCCTAAGATGTTCCCCGCGGGAAATAGCTGAACGCAAGACCGGAAGGCAAGCGAGTATTTCCCGACGGGAAACGATCCATGGGGCCAGTTCCCGCTGGGAAATCAGTGCCTAAAACGCACATTTTTGTTCCAGTAGCCGAGCCATTTCCCAACGGGTTTCCCCTATCACTCCACAGCACAACCGGTTACCCGATGGGAAATGACTGCAAATGGTCATTTCCCATCGGGTAACCGGGTGGTTCATTTGGTGAGGTTCATTCCCAACGGGAATAAGAAAAGATTTATTAGTGTTTACATAAGAAATTAGTGGACACTACGCTTGCAGCTGTGGTCTTTGACCATGAAGCACTTAAAGTTCTTCAGCTCTGGGCGGCGGCTTGAGCGCATACCGGGCTTAGGCTCAACTTGGCAACACCGTTTGTGCCAGACGTGCTTGCACACAGCGCAGTAGATCTTCTCGTCCTTATCGGACACGTCGCGACTGCGGGCCGTCAACTGTCCATAGTCGGAACGGCATTCGCGAAACGGACATTCCGTTGCGTTGTAGTCCGTCGAGATGGTCATGACGACTTCGTCGGACGCCTTCTTCTTAGGCTGGATCTTCTTCTTGCTGCCTTCAGCGCCGGAGCACTTCGACGATGCTTGGCTGCTATCTTCAGCGGTGGAGCTGGTAGGAGCGGCCGAAGACGTCGTCCTTGTCGAAGTTTGGCTGCCTTCAACGGTGGAGCTGGCTTCAGCGGTGGAGCTGGCTTCAGCAGTGGAGCTGCCTTCAACGGTGGAGCTGGCTTCAGCGGTGGAGCTGGCTTCAGCGGTGGAGCTGGTCGGAGCGCTCGAAACCTAAAAGATAATATTAATGCCGTAGCCAAAATTCCTTATTACAAAGTATTTGGTTATGTCACCGAATCCTCCCTGTTTTCTGGGAAAACCCCAGACATTGTAAGTCCGGGTTGACATAATTTGGGGTTCGTTGTCGATAAACCACGAAATTCGTCATGTCTCTAATAACACGAACCTGAGTCTCCGAGCTCGCGGCCTTCGGCTTTTCCGACTTCGCAAGTCTGAGCTTCTTTTCCTTTTCGACTTCTTGTGCTCTTCAGCAGCCTGCTTCAGTTGTTCGGCCTGCTTCAGTTCTTCGGCGAGCTTCCGCTCAGCTTCAGCGGCTCGCTGCTTTCGCTGTTCTTCGGCCTGCATCAGTTCTTCCGCCTGCTTCAGGTCTTCTGCGAGCTTCCGCTCAGCTTCAGCAGCTTGCTGCTTTCGCTGTTTTTCAGCCTGCTTCAACACTTCCGCCTGCTTCAGGTCTTCTGCGAGCTTCCGCTCATCTTCAGCAGCTTGCTGCCTTCGCTGTTTTTCAGCCTGCTTCAACACTTCCGCCTGCTTCAGGTCTTCTGCGAGCTTCCGCTCATCTTCAGCAGCTAGCTGCCTTCGCTGTTTTTCAGCCTGCTTCAACACTTCCGCCTGCTTCAGGTCTTCTGCGAGCTTTCGCTCATCTTCAGCAGCTTGCTGCTTCCGCTTCTTTTCAACCTGCTGCTTCCGCTTCTTTTCAGCCTGCTTCAGCACTTCAGCATTTTTAACGACGAAGCCTTCTTCAGAATGCTCCGATGCGCTCTCCTCTTTTGGAATGTTACCGCCGAAATCTTCTTCAGAGCGCTCCGAAGAGCTCTCATCTTTCGCGGGAGAGCGGTGCTTCTTGGCGGCAGCTGACTTCAGTGGTTGTTGAACCTCTTCGGCTTCATCTTCGTCGTCGTCGTCGTCGTCGTCGTCGTCGCCTTCGTCGGGGATGAATTCAACCGACTTGCGTTGCCTTTTCGACGAACCTCCGTTTGCTGCGCGGCGCCGCCGGCGTCCACTTCCACCTTCGCTCAGCCTAAAGAACACATGGTTTGAAACTTGAAATTAATAATGACATACGTTGTCCAAGCGCGTCGTCGCTTACTGCGATGATCTTCCGGATATGGTCCGCGTCCTTCAGCGATCGGACAGCCGTCATCGCTTTGGCCATCTTGATATCCTCACGCGTCACGGGTTCGCCGAGTCCTTCGAGCTTTGGCGAAGCGTCCGTCAACCAATCGACGAAAGCTTCGATCTGCCGGTGTTCCGGATCTTCCTTCAGTTGGTCCTTCCAGGGGTACGCGACGAAGGCCGCAGCGACGGCAAATATGTCACTCGCTCCGCGCATTCCCTGCGGCCTCGCGCTCCACCGCCAGCTTCCAGCCTGCTTCGAACTTCGACATCGCTTGCGCTGAGAGACTTCGATTCACACAAAGTGAGAATAGTTTGCTCGTCTTCTCCAAGCTGAATTCAATTTTCAAATTATGAAAATAACGACCTACTTGGACCGAGTCAATCAACTTCTTTTCATCGAACAGAGGGGCTAAAGCCTCATTTCTGCTGGCATTCAGCTTCGGCACCAAGATGCGCGAAGCCTCTCGGCATTTCATCTTGTATTCGTCGGGAACCTTCTGTACGACGCTGGAACAGCGGAGTTGGAGCCACGGCATCGAAGATCAGCCTGTGGGTGAGGAGACAGGCAGCAGCGCCACACGGCATTGCTTGCGTTGGTCTTCCATGGTGTTAGTTTGTCTGTAACAGAAAGGTAATGAAATTACACGAAATGGACCGACCGACCGACCGACAGAAGCCACGACGAGAAACAAAGGAATATTTCGCACGAAACCCTTATAGACACGCACGTTTACAGACGAGACAAGAGAATTAAAGCGCAGAAAGTAAGCATTGAACGTGTGTTGTTCACTGAAGTTCGCAAATGAGGGAATTTAGGATTTTCGAATTTCGAAACATCGAAACACAAAGTTCGTTGCAGGAGCCACATTCCCGGCGGGAATGCATTCCCGCCGGGAAATGAGTGTGTGCACGCGTGTGCGCAAAATGCACATTTTTACATTTCGGATACTGTGCGGAACAAGCCAAGGAAAACAAAATTTGTTAATCGATATTTCACCAATCGCGGTGGGAGCCCATTTTATGTAAATTTAAGCTGGGCTTCGTAGTTGCCAGAGAAATACGATCTCTGGTAATAATCAAAAGAAAATTGCACAGAAAGCACAAAATTGTTTACTATTTTCAGTCGATCTCTTCTGTTGAAAAAGGTCGCCTGCGAAGCGAGCGAGTGGTTTCAAATTTTTCAAACTTGAAGGAAATTTTTTTTTAATTTTATTTATGAGAATTGATTGTACCTGAAATGTTAATGAAAAAATTTCATCGATTACGATATTCTACCGTAACATAGGAATTTTTTTCAAATTGTCTTTTTTGTCAATAATTTTTGAAATATTCTTTCTGTGAGAGTAGTTTGTACCCGTAAGCGTCGTAAAAAAATTCTACACGGTTACGGTGTTCCTGTCTCGAGAGTCGAAAGCGCTGCTACTGACAGAGGAGAAACGGCTGTCTGCAGTTTCCGTCAACCTCCAACGCATCGGCGCGCGTGCCTCTTGTCACTGCTGTCTGGGTCTCGACTAGAAACGTTTTTGAGAAGTATGCTGGATTGGGGGTTCGGTGGTCGGGTTACGGTCGTCGTAACCAATGGTTGCTGCCACGCGGGACTTTGATTGTTCGTAGTTGTGATGGCACCTCAAACTTGGGTAATTAAACCTTTATATCTCGGTATAACACGATATACAATACGCACGAGATACAAATAGGAATATAGATCACGAGACCGAGACCCGACTGATTTTGAGACCAAGATGAGTGTAAGACGACGGCCGCGGCGGAGCTGTCGCCGCGCAGAAATGGCGAATGTCGTGGCGGCGGTCCTCTTCTTCACTGGACCGCTCCTTTCAGAGTGAGGGCGGCGGTCGGCTCATTAGCATATTGGCGCTGTTTCCCAGCGCAGCCAGCGCAGCCATGGTTTGTATTTTCCTCTCTTTGATGGTTTCCGTGCCCAGCAGTGCCGATGAGAACATGGCAATAACTTCGTTGGGCGCTTTGGACGGTTTCATGGTTCCCTTTTTGGTGGGAACATGGTCATTTGGCTCAGCATCAGATGGGTACGGTACTCGTGGTGATACAAACATGGATTCAAATACAAAAACAGGATGAATAGACTATGGATCAATAGGCTAGGGTTACAATGTGAATGAGAGGATGGATCAAGAATAGTGACAAATTTCAGACAAAGAGTCGCTGTCGCGACAAGAAGATGTCCGCGCAGCCTTCGTCGCGATCATCTGGATCATGAATTCTGTCCCAGAATCTTTGCCGCCGCGACTCATTGCGCATTGAAAAACCTCGCGATGAGGCGGCGAAGAACGCCCGAATCTGTTGATTGTTGAAAAAACGCGTCGTTTGCGCAAGCTTTGCCGCTGTTGTAATATGATTCTCCGCTCCTACTCCGCCACCATTGAAGACGCCGACTGAGAAGAGCAATGAGAGTTGGTCAGTGCATTCTCCACGATGCGTTTACCATCATCAAAATTCAGGATTTCCTTTCCCGCGCATCTTTCAGAGCTGTTCGCAGTCGCAGAGCTGCAATTGTCGCTTTGGATCCGATTTTATTGAAGTGTGTGCGCGCCCACGACTGCATGGAGCTTATCGGCGCTCCGTCGATTCAAATCGGGACGTTTCTCTCTGATATGCAGCTCTTGGGGATGATTTTCGACTTAAACTTGGAGGTTAGTGATGCGATAGCTTGTGTAGGTTTAAAAAGCTCGATTTTAGGACAAAAACTGGTCGCTGAGGCTCGTAAACAACTACACGGCGGTGCTGACATCGAGCTACTGGACTGGATTTGAGAAGAACTTTGTTCTCAGCGTCCTGAAGGAGCAACCGGGCAAGAATTACTTCAGAATTGCGGCTGAAAACTCTCTCGAGATCGAGGAGAGGCGATCGACAGGTAAAACATTGATTTCTTGCATTCACGGAACAATTCATTTCAGATTTGAAACGACAGAATTGAAGGGATTTACTGTGCCCTCGAGGAATATCGATCAATTCCGGCTCCGATGGAGAAATTCCCGCTTTGTAGAGTGCAACAGGACGCTGGCAAAGTCGATCGATGTCGGAGAACGATTTATCACAGCCGAGCACATTGCCAATTTCAAGAAATTCACAAATGAGCTGCTGGAAAGTGGACAAGAGCCAATTCTAGCGTTCGGAAGTCTTCTAGGTACTTTATTGTCTCCATTTGATGCATAATTGGCGCGTTCATATCGACACTGTGGAGTGATCCCTTACATCTCGGATATCGATGCGGTCGTCAAGTTTGCCCAATTCAACGAAACATTCATCACCAAGTACATGAATGTGACCGATGAGGACTGGAAGAGCCATGTAAATAGTCTACACATGCCTGTTCGCACCATTCCGGGAGAATTGACTTACGCCAACGCTGATATCATCTACTTGTATTCCCACAATTCGACCTTCGACTGGACCTCATTGCTGTGTCGGCGCTTCTGTACGTTTTATACAGGCGATCATGTTTGGAGAAATTGTGGCATTTTCAGAGAGTTCAACATCGTTGGCTACGTGGAAGGCGAACAGATTACCCTCGATTATAAAACCGAAATTGACGACGGGGACTACGTCTACGCCAATGAGACGAATTATAGATACAGTTCCACGACTCCTCTTACGTATTACTTGCACAAGGACGGTAAACCAGACTGTGAAATCATCGTAATGAAGGGTGGAATGCCATATCCGTTTGTGAAGGTCGCGAGTGATGAGAGTATTGCGAAATTGTTGGTTTATTCTTTGTGTTGGAAATGAGCTAATTTGCGAATTTAGGAAGAATAGCTGGAAGAAACCGAAGCCTTTCGATGCAGGCAATGTTACGAAAGTGGATACGACTGAGGATAGAGCAGAAAAGCAGACAGAATCGACGACAAAATCTACGAAGGCTCCAACAGAACCTCACGAACCTTCAACAGAGAAGACGAATCCATCTTCAGGGGCATCTGTTCAGCCCCCGACAGCTTCTCCTACGTCCTATCGTCGCGCCTCCACACGAGGACAAAAGCGGAAAGGAAGAGAACGAAAGCGATGACGAAGAGGAGCATGCGAACGTGACCCCTCATCAAGAGCAGCCGAAAGGTGCGCATTTATTCAAGGATTGTCCCAATTGTTTCTTACAGAATCGAACCACGTGGTCACATTCATCTTCATCCTGATCGTCTCCGCCCATGGCGCCGTCATCTCCGGTCTCCTGGCCGTCTTTACCTATCGTGGAATGATTTTCAATGCGAAGAAGAGCGGAAATGCGTGATTGTGTTGTGGAATAAATTAGGTTATCCGTAGGTTTAGTTCGTTGCTTCCTGGTTCGGAACTATTTTTGGAAATCATTTCAATCGAAATTCATTTTTCTCGCTTTGTAGCACTCTTCCTCGGCACTCTCCCTGACGGTGTGTCCCACGGTGGGACACACCGACAGAAAAATCGAAGACCTTTTTTGAACGGTGTCCGTGTCACTTTAAAGGGATACGGACATCGCCCCAAAAAAGACTCAGATTTCTCTGAAATTTTGTCTATCCCCCATTTTCGACCCTCCCGATCACGATGGTGAAGTCAGACGCGTGTGACCGCGAGCGGAATTGATTGCTAAGTCACTCGCTCCCGAGGGCGCGTCGCTAGAAGCGATCGGCGGTGCTTGTGCTCACGTGTCACATGCGATGTTGCATTGTCGTCATAAGGTCATCTGTTTGTCAGCGTCACGCGTGGTGTCGCATTATCACGTGGAAGTCGTTTGTTTGATTTGACTCAAAAGATGGATACGGACTGGAAGGTGGGTACTGACTATTTCGCATTGTGTGAGGTAATACAATGCAAACTAACGTATGACTGGAAACCTCTGATTATTGGCATAGTGCACAGAGTTTTGCTGTTTTCATCGTTATGGGCAACCATTTCACGGCCATATGACCACCCTCACTCATTGCCAGATCAGAACCTAAAAAGCGATGCAAGATGCACTAAAAACCTCTATTTAAACGCGGCAATTCTGACCGCACGCTACTGAGTTTGCGGGTCTTCTTTACGGACGGAAACTGGTTTTACACATTTGATGTCATTTCGGGCATAATCAGTCTTGAAGGGTTCAGAAAATACGAAGAAAGTACCTTCATCTTCATAGTTTGGACTTTGGAAAAGAAAAGCTTGGTTTCGCCTTATCTCTGGAAGAAATCAAGAGCATTTTGAAGTTTGTGCGTCCGTTTGCTGATGGGTGGACTTTTCTCTGACTTTCTCTGAGTTTAGAACTTATCCCATGTATAATTGAGCTAATTGAGAACCTCTGGTTTTAATTGAGAACAATTGGCCCCTCCAACCAGGGCAACGGCAACTGCCATCATGGCAATAAAAATCGCAAACTTCCGTTACGTTTGCAATAGATTTGTGAATCTCTTTATCGGGGTCCGTTGACATGCAAACACCATGCGCGCGCGTTCGTTTTGCCGCAGCGGTGCGACGGTGTCTACTCCAGACGAACAGAGAAGTGAGAACTTCATTAGTTTATTTGCGTTCGTCTACACGGTGTGTACTTACTTATGTTTCATGCTAATTTAAAATCTACGCTGAGTTTGGTGGAGACTAAATTAAGTCCCTAATGAATGGCAGCTTTTGATGAAATATTTACTTTTTGCGTGTGTTATTTCAGCCTAAGAGTGTTGTGTTCTATCGTGAGCAGCCTTTATCTAATATGTTGTTTTCCGCAGTTCACTGAGTCGACTGTTCGTCCGGACGTCGTGCAATTAACAAAAATTAGTTCAGACATAAGGGCGGAAAGAATTTCAGCGTCGTAGGAATTATTTAAAAAATCATTTAAGAGTGGAAACAAAACAACTTTTTTTAAATATCTATGTATTTGTTTTACCTATTAATATTATTTATTATGTTTTACAACAAACACTAAATAAATATTTTCGTCTGTTTAAATCCCCAAAAAAGCCTAATCCAAAGCCAGTAATCTTAATGTTATCTAAAAAACCGATATTTTTGAATGTTTTTCTATTTTACCTACCATTTTCCACCAAAATGTTTTGTGGTTTCAAATCACAGTGGGCCCATTTCGGTTCGGGCATATGAATTACTGCATCAAATATTTGACCGAAGTAATTCATAGCAAGATTGTGAGGAAGAAAACAATGAGTTTGTACATGTTCTTGGTTAATCACAGTAGATAAATCAACTGGCATCTCCGGCATGACTATGTGAGCAATGATTTGTTCATGAGTCTCAACATACAGGTACTTCGTGATGTTTCTATGAGTACACGCCTGACTCATTTGTATCTAAACAATTGGAATATTTTTTGTTCATTTGCAAATGAATACTTGTTTCTTGTTTCACACTCTTAGCATGAGAAACGGTGTCCATACGAATTGCCTTTATCACAAACGAATGTTTACGTGTTGTTGCTCTGTGGATTGAACCGTACCTCCTTAATCAAGCCATTTTCAATTAAATTTGTGTTACTCACCATTTCTTAATTCAAACGTAGCCGTTAGTGATCCTTTTTTGCAAACCATGTCGTGAGCAATCTTTGCCATATGTTTAACTTGTAGTAGGTGATCGGGAGGTTCATCATCAGTCTGTATTTCAACTGACTTCTTTGAAACTACTTCATTGCCAAGTAATTCGTTCAATTTCCGCTTTCTTGATTTGCTTTGCTGTTCCAAAGCAGATCTTTCCTTTGCTACGTATTGTCGACATCAAACTGAACTGTACTTTGTAAAGTTCGCACCGCCGGCCGAAAGTTCGGTCAGCGCCGGGCAACGTGAAATGCCACCTCGGGGGCTTGCGTTCGGCCCGCAAATCTTCCATGATGATTTTGATTGAAAACTGAGCGCACAGTGACCTTCGTAATGCTTGAATGCATGTCTGTGTGCAATTTGGAGCTGATTGGCGATATGCAACTTGACTTCTATAGAATTTGAATGAATTCTGCTTGCGTTTTGCTGTTTTTCAGCTGTTTCTTCGCTAATCTGGTGCTGTTTCTTGTTTCCCAGGCCTTCTAGCACTATCGAAAGCAGATCCCATTCGAAAATCCATTCAGATGGACTTATTAGTCACTTCGACGGTCGGTCAGTCCTCTCTTCAGTCCAAATCTATAGAAGTCAAGTTGCAGTCAATCGCCAATCAGCTCCAAATTGCACACAGACATGCATTCAAGCATTACGAAGGTCACTGTGCGCTCGGTTTTCAATATAGATCATCATGAAAGATTTGCGGGCCGAACGCAAGCCCCGAGGTGGCAATTCACGTTGAAAACGCCCGGCGCTGACCGAACTTTCGGCCGGCAGTGCGAACTTTACAAAGTACAGTTCAATTGTCGACAATAACGACGAATAGCTTGCAATTGATTAGTATTTAACGACTTTTGTATGTCTTCATTCAAACGTTAACTTATTGGTAGAATTGATTTCCAGTCAATGTATTTTGTGTTGAAATTAGATTGTTCCAGGTATGGTTTCAAAGCAACTTTAAACTCTCCATTGAGTCGTCCCTTTGTGTTCAGAATTTGAACCGCTATCTGCTTTGTTTGCTTCTAAATATTTTTTATTTTAATTCTCCTTTCTTATACTTACTTTTATCTCAACTCCACAGTGATTGAGAAATGTCTCCAGAGATATTTATTTATCGAAAATGCCATAAAATTGAGCCAAAAATGCATTCTTTTCAATCACACGACATCTCTTATGCAAATTATTAAGCAAAGTTTGGCTCTACTAGCGAATCGGGGCCAAAACTAAATTAGAGGGACCATAATTCGGAATAAGGGCCAAAACTAAATCAGAGGGGCCAAAATGTGGAATGAGGGCCAAAACTAATTGACAGGGGCCATAATTTGGAATAAAGGCCAAAACTAAATTAGAGGGGCCATAATTCGGAATGAGGGCCAAAACATTTTTAACTTACCATTTTATATCCCAAAACTAATGCTTTACAAAGAACAAAAAACCCTGCGGTAGCTCCTAAGACTGAGCCTGCTCATAGTACGAAGCCTAGAGAATTTTAGGGTCTGACAAATTTTACGAAGCCTTGTGAATAATGGCTCGCTGCGCTCGCGCAAAATTCACCAGGCAAACCCTGCGGTAGCTCCTAGGCCTAAGCCTGCTCTTAGTATGAAGCCATCAATAATGAAATGGCAGGTTTTCTGACTTACCAGGCTTCGTAGCAAATCTGTTGATTTTAGGGTTTTAAGAAATTAATTGATGGCTTCGTACTTAGAGCAGGCTTAGGCCTAGGAGCTACCGCAGGGTTTGCCTAGTGAATTTTGCGCGAGCGCAGCGAGCCATTATTCACAAGGCTTCGTAAAATTCACCAGACCCTAAAATTCTCTAGTCATCGTAGAGCAGGCATTTTATCTTTGTTGATCGTAGTGCAGCCATGATTTAATATGCAATCAGTATCATATCAATAAATGACAATAGCAATCGAAACAAGTTTTGGCCCCTCTCGATTAGTTTTGGCCCTGTTTTTTCTCATTCCAAATTATGGCCCCTCTGATTTAGTTATGGCCTTTATTCCGAATTATGGCCCCTCTCAATTAGTTATGGCCCCTCTAATTTAGTTTTGGCCCCGATTCGCTAGTAGAGCCCAAAGTTTTTATGTATTTTTAATCAACAACAATTGAAAAAACAACAACAAATTCTAGGACAACAACAAACAAACAAGGCTTCAGATATCGTTCACAGTGAACGGCAGGAGCACCGCGAGTTTTTCGGTTTTCTTCTTAAAAGCTAACGAAACCTCAACTACGACCTTGCTAATGAACGCCACCAAAGCGAACGTTGCCAGATAAAAAGCACTTTTGAGTGCCTTAAACAGCACCGAGAGAGTTTCATAAACCGTCTCCCTTACCGGCTCAACGAATTCACTTTGCAATAGATTTGCAAATCGATCGGTATCAGGGATTTGCGAATCGCTCCTTATGGGGATCGGTTGCAACCAAATAAATGGAACCTCCAACAAGGGCGCAGTCCACTGCAAGAAGGGTCGATTTTCAGTCGATTTCAGTTCTTGCTTTGTGAAGCCATGATCATGATGATTTTCTGAAACTTTTTACCATTTTCAGTCGATCTCTTCTGTTGAAAAAGGTCGTGCGAAGCGAGCGAGTGGTTTCTAAATTTTTCAAACCTGCAAGCTTCAAGCTAACTAACAACGAATTATTTACAAAATCATTTAAGTGAGGAAACAAAACAATAAGGGCGGAAAGAATAAATTAAGATTGGAAGCAATTATTTCAGCGTCGTAGGAATTATTTAAAAAATCATTTGACGTCAACATGAACAAGATCATTGAACCTGTCAAAAAAGTAATTTTGTGGTTTTTATTTTTAAAATGCAACAATACAACAACAACAGTTAACAAGCATCTTTCAACTTCAGACATCTTTCATCGTGAAAGGCAACTTCATTGCCAGTTCCTCGGTCTTGTTCTTGAAGGCCACGGCCAATTCGACCGCAATCTTTCCCAAAAAGGCCGCCAAAGCGATCTAGGCCAGATAAAAGGCACTATTAAGTGCTTTAAACAGCACCGAGAGAGTTTCATAACCATTTCTGTTTATCTTTGCACGATTTGATTGCGGTTGGATATGCTGTGTACGGTAGCACTTTGACTGTTCTTTGCCGAAAATGAAGATTTTCTGCCATTTCGAGTGATTCTGATGGCATGAGAGTTCTTCGCGACCTCGAATTAGCCTAGAATGGCCATGGAAACACAGGTTTGCGGTCATTTGGCCGAAAAAGGCAAAAATTTGTCATTCGCTGACCAATCGTGGACGTGCGCAACAGCACAAATCGATTTTTCATCGTTTCTCGGCTATTCAGCCACAAACCTGTGTTTCCATGGCCATTCTAGACCAATTCGAGGTCGCGAAGAACTCTCATGCCATCAGAAACACGTGAACGCCCGAAAATGGCCAGTTTCAGCAAAGAACAGTCAAAGTACTACCGTACAACGCATATACGACCGCAATCAAATCGCGCCAAGACCAGTGAATTTCTAGGAAATGTAGGATCCCCCTTATTTTTTCGTAACTCAGGATTGGGCTGTCCTACAAAAATTCTGTAAGTGCCATCTTGGTGGGGAGGGTCGATTTGGTGGGGGTACACGAAATTTCAGAAAAATCTGAGACTTTTTTGGAACGATGTCCGTGTCCCTTTAAAGGCTACGGCGACCTTCCCAAGCAACGAAGCCAACGCTAACATTGCCAGATAAAAAGCACTATTGAGTGCCTTAAACAGTACAGAGAGAATTTCATAAACCGTTTCTGTTTATAAGCTGTTTATTTTTAAACTCTATCTCAGAGCGATTGTTTGTAAGCAGCGGTGTTGGGTTCCTACTCCAGACGATCAGAGGTTTGAGCCCGCTTCAACATACAACGCTGTCGCGTGGTCAGTATCAGGTCTACAATCACAAACTCTGAACAGATACCCGTAGAAACTAATGATGTAGAGGTTCTTCCTGGAACGTCTCAAGGTTCTGACTCGATTAAGATCATAAAAAGGCCGAGTTCAGTGGGATTTTGAAAAGTTTACCTCAAATATGGGTAATTAAACCAAATTTTATCTTCAACAACAACCTAATGTTTTTATGATTGCATCGTGTTTACTAGCCTAAATAACCGCTAAATACACGTTTATAGCCTTATCCGGTCACACATTGACCGGCTGTAGTAACAAATAGGTCCAGAAATGGTCCAGACGTAAATAAGTCTCCAGACGCTCCACTCTCCAATCTGATGCACACGCTCGACTTTGACTTTTCAATGCTTTTCAAAGCAAATTCGCCCGAGAGTCCTTCGATGTGCACGAGACAGTTCAAGCTGCCTTTAACGGAAGCGACAGCGTCATGGATTATCTCGGCGGGAAGGAAGACAAAGTCATCAGGAGTGATCGCCCTCAGATGCTCCGTGTAGTCGTGGAGGGAGCGGAGAAAGTCAAAGATTCTTCGCGACAAACTGGGCGCCTCGTTTTCAGAACGTTCTTTCTTTCCAAGACATATCCACATCTCGTCGACCAACACAGCGATTTCTGGTCGCCGCGTCATTGTCGGTTGTTTGATTTGAAGAGAAATCTCGATGTGTATGGTCAAACAAATTCACAGTTCTTTAAAGCATCGCATATTGGCTTTGTTATTCTCAAATTTATCGATTTCTCGAAGCCCAATTTATATTGGCGATACAGTGATATAGAATTCGTGTAGGTCCGATAGAAAATTCGTTACTGCGCTGCTGTTTCGGCCTTCTGTTTATACGTCCGATTGAAATGATTCCGGCTTCGAGCAAACAACTTTATATTTCATTAAAGTTTTGCATCAATGGAGCGAATC
>MQUG01000840.1:0-52199 GCA_007213375.1 Steinernema feltiae | reverse complement strand
AGCGGCGGCGGAGTCTCCACTGACGCCGCGCCATCACCGTCGATGCCCCGCGCACCCAATTAACCACTCGTTCGGCGTTGTTCGTCGGTTCGTTCGGCGGACGCCGAGTTTACATATTCATCGACGACGACGACGACGACGTCGCCGGTCGTCGCAGCGCACTCCGCGCGCCTCAGGCGCAACAATTATAAATTGGAGCGACGCCGGCTGAAATTATGACATCGATGCGTGACCACCGATGGACGCAGGAAGGCGCGGGTCTTGAGGGGAGAGGGCGAATGTTGCGAATGAGCCAAGTTGACCTCAAAACGCGTGGGTCTTAGAGCGAAACACGAATTTGAGCAATAATTGACCGAACGTTTGATTTTTTGTACATGTTGTATATGAAATTGTAGCTGAGAAAATAGAGAAAATGATCTAAAGCAGAAATTCGCAAGTTCGGCCGGAAATGTTTGAATTAGAACTTTTCCACATCCTCTGAATGAGGTCGAACCTCTGAATTTTATTGTACATGATAGATTTAAAATGGAGCTGAAAATCTGCGCTACAAGACCATCAAACTGGAACAACCATTTTTGTTGATTTTTTTGAAAAAACAGAGCAAACCGAACATTTGACATTTCCAAATTGGACATTTTCATGCTTTACAGACTGTAGTGTAGTTACATTTTACCACATTCCAGCCTACTGTACCCATAAACGATGTCTCTATTTATAGAAACCACCCACAGAAGCCGATCATCCGAACTTTACCCTTCCGGTGCCATTTCTCGTCTTTGTTTTTGTTGCCATTATCAGGTCGCGACACGCGCATGCTTCTTGCGTGCGGCCATCCATTATCCATGGCCACGACCGATAATGGCTCTCCTCTCCGAGGGGCTCCCGCAGCGATCTCCGGGTCCTAGGCAGCAGCAGCAGAGTAGAGCATCGCGAAGCTGGCGGTTAGCTGGCAGCAGCACTCGCTTGCTCTTTCCACTGTGACTGGCAGCAGCAGCAGCAGCAACGCACTTATCGATTTGGCGCAGATTTTAGGCTTGCAACAGCAGAGCCGCAGCGGCGGCACGAGGGAGGAAAGCGAGGGAGAGGCGGTGGCGGTGGATTGAGTGTGTTGAGTCCGAGTTGAGCTCGCTCCGCTCTGCTGTTGTAATGCAATGTGATTTGTACTGAAAACCACACGGTGCCGAACCGAAGACATATGGAAGTAGCGAGGTTAATCGAAAAATAATTAGTTCGATCCGGGGACCTTTGGAGAAATTAGGGAAATTTGGAGGAAGCAGTATTTTCAAGTTTTTGATAAAAGCAGATGAACATTTGAGGTTTATTAACCGTGTTTTATATGAAATTGTAGCTCAGAACAAGCGCTACAAGACCACGTTAATGAAATCCATAAAAAAAACTAAAAATTAGGAAAAATTGGTTTTATGTTTATGTTAAAATTTTGAACGAACGTTTGAAATTTACTGTGCAACATTTAGGTCTCAAAACGATCTCCAACCCCACTTGATCTAAAAAAAAGTTGCAAACCAAAATATGATCCTATGATATTTACTGTTTTGGCAATAATGGTCCCAAAACGCTTCATTGTGACCGTACCCGCTTACTGAACCCAACATGAACCTCTGAAAGATACCAAAACTCTGAAATTGCGTTTTAAAAAAGCTCGATTCTCTGCGGATTCGAACCTTTGACCCTCCGCTCTCTAGCCGGCATCTTTATCCACTGAGCCACTCTGACATCAGCAGAAGCAGCAGAAGTAGAATACATAATCAATCAAGGTCACACTTTACGCTCGCGCACCCATAAAAGGTTGCCCGGTGGTGGTGGCGACGGTGGTCGCCGTCGTCGCCTCCTCGTTCGCCACTGCAGCGCAACGACGAACGGTGGCCGCCACCAGAACGCGCAAAAACAGAGAACCGGGTCAGAGCAGAGAGCTCAGGAGCAGAATTTCAGTGTGTGAAATGATGATGATGACCTACCTGCACCCGGCCTAGCCGATCGCTGATGTCGATGCCGAACTGCTTCGCCGTGGAGAGACGATTCCGCAACGCTTCGGAGATCTAAAACAGAGCGCACGGTTGAGGCGATTGAGGCGAATATCGTTTGATTTGAGATTAGGACCCATCACGTTACCGTATACCGTCAGTTGCGGACGCAGATGCTCGCACACCTGAAACTTTGCTCACCTACGCCTAGTTGCAACTCAAGGTTGAGACGAAGTTCCAGGCGGCGAGCATCTCAAGCCTTGAGCCTCTCAGTCTCACTCTCAGATTTAGGATTGAACACACACGAGAGCCACAGAGAGAGCAGTCAAATAAAGGCCTGCGAATTCGATGAAGGCAAACACACGCGTTGATTCATGGAATGGCAGCAGGAGAGGAGGGAGGAGGGGCAGGAACAAACACCGCAGAAAGTGATGTGGAGTGGACCACACACACACACAACCAAGACGACGACGTGGACGACGAAAGCAGAGAAGAAGAAGAAGAAGACAGGAAGGAGGAAGCCGTAAATATAGGCTGGACAACCTCCACACACGCCGCCCCTCGCCACTCAGGCATCTCTCAGGCTCGCACAACGGACCGCGACGAGTCCGCCTGCTCCCTCGCTCGGCGGCTCATCTGCTGTTGCTGCCGTCGCCGTCGTCGACGCCGCTGCGCGCGTCGCTCGCTCGCCTGCGCTCCGCCCTCGCGCGCGCTGCGCCGACGCCCCCAAGCGACTGGCTGCAAATCGCGCGAGTTGCCTCGAAAGGACACAAAAGACTCTAGAATGATGCGGCGGCGGCGGCGACGGCGGCGTCGGGAGGGAGGGAGGTACTGTAAAAGAGTAAATGAGGCACTCGCTCGTGAAAACACACTCAAAAGCTAGTTTTTTGCGAAAATGAACCGAACTTTCGAGTTTTCCGAATTTCTGAATTCGAGCAGATGTACTCCATTTCATGCTCTACAAGTCTATGAAAGTGGATTTTTAGTAAAAGTAAAACCTCGAGAGTTATAACCTCTGGATGAACATATGACATTTCTTAATTTATCAAAAATTTCCGAGAATTTAATCAAAAATAAGTAATATCGCAGCAGTTCTAGGATAATATGAAAAAAAATCCATATTCGGGTCCAAAATCCAACTTTCCAGCCTCTCTTTTTAGCAGCGCACGCGTCATGCTCGATGCCTCCAGCAAGTAATTAACAGTTTTCCGAGAGGAGCGAGCGGCGAGCGAGATGATGATGATGGCAATGTCGATGTGCCGTCGCTGCGCGAGATGCAGAGCGAGAAAAGAAGAGAAAAGAGTCAAAAAAAGGGCGAAAACGCCGCGCCAACCGACGTCGAACCAACCAACCGACGACGACGACGATCGACCATCGCCACCAGCGCCTCGGCGACAACGAAACGCGACATCGACGATGTCGACGACGACCATGACGGATCGATACTCTCGATTGATGGATGGATGAACGCGGTGCGGTGGTGGAGGTGCAGGCGGAGTGTGATGTACTTGGTGCAATTTCGAAAATTTGAAAAAATCCAAAAAGTTGGGTTTTTGGTGTAATTTTTTGGGTTGCGGTACTGTAGCGTGGTGTAATGGCTACTGTACTGTCAAATTATGGAAAGAAAATTCAAAAAAACGATAGTTTGAACTACTGAAAAGGTAAAATTAGAAAATCAATCCGTAACGACCGAATGTGCGAAATTCAAAAGTGTGAACAATGTTAAAATAAGGTCCAAATGATGAGCTACAAGACGGGAAAAACGAAATTTTGATTAAACTAAAATTTAAGGATTTGCGATCAAAAAATGAATATATGAAGTTTCCTATTTCTGAAAATTTTGGATTCCGAACTAAAAATTAGTACTCTGATAAAAATGAAACAAAAGTTTCAAACTTGGAAATGTCACACGTTCGGTAAACCTTACAAAGTAAACGAATTATTAAAAATCTGAGTTTTAGCATTCCATAGCACTTTAGAGCATTTCGTGAGCTACAAATTGATATGTTACATCTAGTTTGGTCAAAAAGGAAACCAAGAAATGCGAGTTTTTGCAATTGTCATAGGTTCGTATTGTTCACAAATCACAAAATCACAAATCACAAATCACATCAATCCATTGATTGTTATGCAAAAATTTGAATACATTGATGTTTGTTCCCTTTAGTTAAAAACCGGTTTTCCGATAAAGGTCATACGTTCATCTTCGGCGATTTCTAGATTGACAAACAGATTTTTCTAAAATCTACTTTCACTACTTTGTAGATCTAATTCCGAGCTTCAAAACCATATTAATGAAAATCACAAGTTCGGTAAATTTACCCTTGTTATTTTGAAATCAAATTCTGTTTAAATTCAACTCCTCGGGTGCATTTAATCATTCTAAAACGCCTCTACAGTACCCCTTTCCGCGCTATTTTTGAGTCCCAAATTAGAATGCGGCCGTGCTGTTCGCGTGTCAAATGACTTTTCCGCAAAAACCCAAACGTCCGACTTTTACTAAAGCCGGCAAACAGAGCGCTCTCGGCTGCGCCCGCTAGCGCACAATCGATAACTCTCGAGACACGCAAGAAATCCAATCAAAAGCGCGCGACTAATGGCCGTTGAAGTCGCAAAGTGTCGTGACGACCGCGAGAAGGCAAATTAGGAAAAGTGTCCGGTTCGTTTTCGTTCTCCGCCGGTCCTACGACGACGACGAAAATAGAAAATGGCGAACAACGGAGGGGAGAGTTAATTGCGAATTTACGACGGTCTTAAAGCGATTGCACTTGGCGTTTATTACAGTTTTATGGCGTATTGGCGGGTGCCGCTAACGATGAGGTCTCAAAGGTGTTTGAATTTCGTGACGGGACCACCAAGGTTGGTATTAAATACAAAAGGTGCTGAAATTCTGACAAAAATAGCGGAAAATGACAGTAAAGGTGGAAAAATCATAGGTTCGGTCAGGCAAGAACAAAGATAAAAATATTATAACTGACCGAACTTCTGTGTTTTCTAGTACAATATGCATATCAAATTGAAGGATTTGAGAGGTCTACAGAGCTATGAAAATCATTTTCTTGAAAATCCATTCCAAAACCAGAAAATTCATTGCTGACCGAACAAATGACTTTTCCAAAAATTCAACATTTTTTAGACCACCAATTACCAATTAGGCATGACTTTAATCAGCTGTGCTGAAAGAGCTACAGCAGCCAGTCGTGAGCATATTCACTGTTTAGTTCAGCCGCTACCGTAACCTTAAACCAAAATAATTCAAAGAACCAATTACAAATGGTTTAAGGCCTACTTTACGCGTTCATCATAACATGAATTAGCCTCTCTTTTGCCTTATAAGCGCTCATTTAATGATTATTCTGGATTATTAAGATTCTGGGAAACGATTACGGTAGTTTGTTTTGAAATTTGCGCATTTAGAACTTCAAACCAGAGCAGACTCATCGTCCTCGTAATCGCATCCAATTTCCCCGTCAACACCGCGTACCTCAATTAGTCAAATTCCAAGAATTTCCGATCAAAATTACGAAATTTCGAATTACCGTATGTCCACCAATTATCAGATGCGTGAAATTCTTCTCTGAAATTCCGCAAATTCTCCCCGAACAAACAACAAATCTCGCAGCTGTAAGAAAGCGGCTAATTGGCGCCCAGCGAACGGGCATAAAACGTCGCCGGCAATCATCTAGTTATGCGGCGAGCAATTAAAACGATCCGATCTGAGCGATCGGCGACGGCGCCGACGGTGAGAGATTTATTGGAGACGTTTTTGCGACTGCGTGATGCGTGCGCTCAGGACTTCAATGTGGCTATCTGAAAGCCTCAAATTGATAGGTCACATAAGCTCAAGTTCATTCAGAACCTGAAAAATTCGAATAAAAATGAGAGTTTTTGCAATTGTCATCGGTTCAAATTGCTCATTTTCTGCGCCATTAGGATGCGTGCGCCTAGTACTAGCAGGATTGCGCTGTTTGTAGGATTGCAAATCGCCATGTCAGAGCAGCAATTAGGAGCGCAACGCTCAATTTCTCGATTTTGACATAAGTGGCTTGTTGACTGAAAAATACTCGAGAAATGCGCTCCTGTTGTTGATTTACAAATTAGAGGATTGCGTGTGTGTGTGTGAACGAGCTAACTCCGGATGGCACGATCGGCGCGAGCTGAGTGAAGCTCGAGGCGGTTGAGGTGAATTCTGAAGGAGGGTACAATGGGATGGTCAACAGTCGACATTTTGAACGAGACAGAAGGCTACCGTAAGCCTTTCTAGTTGGAAAAAAATCGGCTCAAATAGACGACTGAATCGGTTGTGAAAATGCTGCCATCAAAGACCGTATAAACGGCTAATCAATCCATCAAACAACAGTCAAATCCATGCTTACGTTAACCAGTTACAACTCGATTACTGTAGACAATCAAAAAGCGCAGTTTTTGCCAAATACACAAAGATTACGGTAGGTGCACTGTGCAAGTAAGCCTGAATAGTGAAGATAGCAACCTGGTAATCTCAGTAAACCTATTGAAAAGCCTCTGAACCGTTCATCTACCGTAGAATCAAACTCAAGGACCAAACAAACTGAAATTCTGACTTGCTTAGGCGACAAAACGGGCCTATTTTCATTTATAACTCACTAATTAGACCAGTTTCCGTACATTCACGGCATACGGTAGGCTCCACAGCCATATTCAAGATGCAAATCATTCTCCTTCATCTACTAGTACGGTAATTGCATCGTAAAGTGAAAACGTGGCTTCTGCCAACCAGTTTCTGCAAAACTACGGTAGTAATCATAACCGCCGTCTTCAGGCTGCAAAAGAGCGCCTTTTTGCGAAATACGACGCTTTCGTCGTACGTCTTTCGAAATCACTTCCCTGCCAACGTGACTCACAAAACGAGATCTCTTGCGAAAGCGGCGTCGAACGGTGGGTCGGTCGTTGGTTGCTCTGGGTGTTCTCATTTCGAAAGTCGTTTGGAGCGGCGGCGGCGGCGCACAAAAAGTGGACAAAGCGCGGAGCGTTTAGGCACCTGGCGGTTGTGGCGGGCGAGGGACCGCCGATGACTAATTTGAAGTCGTAAAATTGTGACAAATTGCAGTCTGCAACGTGGAATGCGATGAGCGAGGAATTTGCGACTTGCAGACCGCAGTTATGAGTGGGGGAATTTGCAGGAATTTGGTGCAAAAATCGAAATTTTGGGTTAAAAGTTGGAGTTTTAGGGATGCCAAGCTGACAGCGTAGAAGCTGAAGTCTATTGTGTCCTTGATTTTACCCTAAAATGCCAGGAAATTGTACTTTAACATGTGGATTATGATATTCGGGAGCTTCCTGATTCAAAGAAAGGAAAAATCGCAAAAATCTGATCCAAAAATCCAAATTTTGGTGAAAATCTGGAAGATCTACTCTTCAAACCGCTCTCATCCCTCCATCTAAGCCTTGCCAATACCACATTTTGACCGTAAACACCCCAGAACTGCCTCCTACACCCCATCCAGTCCAAATTTATCTCCAAAACGCACAACGAACCTGATTACTCCGTCCTGGAGGCGGTGAAGGCGTCGGGGAAGCCTTGCGCTTCGGCGCCGCTCGATTCTTCATAAACTCGGCTTCTTTGCGCTCAAATTCCTCATTCGCCTTCTCCAAGTCGAGCAGCTCCTCCTCTCGGTCCAAATCAAGCGTCAATTCGTCCATTTTGGGGAGATTTTGGTGGCAAAATCTTCAAATAGAGGAGAAAATGTGGAAATCATATAGTTATAAGATATTCGAGGTGAAAGCGATGTTTGGTGGAAAGCGACGCGCCGGCGTATGATCATGCAAATGTGATCGAAAATAACAGCAAGAACATTACAAATCAGGGAAATCGTGGTGGGACCTATGGTGAGCGGGAAATCAATGTGGGTTGGACGTTCTTCTCGTTTTAAGCCAAGATCTTGCTTTACACATAAAGACCTTAAATCAAACCGTCTTACGGTCTAACAACCCAAGGATCGTCTTGTGTGGACATAACTACAGTAACCTAGTGCCGAATTTTACAATTAACCTAGACTTAACCTAGAAAAAATACGTCAAAATCGGACTTTTGCAATGTCTTCTATGCAAAATTCACGCAATTTTATATTTCGTGTCAGGACCACTAGGAAAGTTCACTTTTTAAATTGTTCACTAACAAGATTTAGTGCATTTCCATGAACTGCCACGCTGATTCACGACGCTAACCGTAATTGATTTATAGAGCCATAAATCCACCCTTCATAACAATGTCTTGTTTTCCCTTTTCTCCTCATAACAATGACGTTCGCGTGCCTCAACGCGTCGCTCTCGCCAATCGCTCAGGACGACGTTCGTCGAACGCTGATAGGGATACTGTACATCATACTTGGATGCGTCGCTGTTCCTCTCTCCTGCTTTGTTCTCGCCGTTTTCCTGTGAGTTGGCGCTACCGTACCCCTAGACAAGAGTCTCTTTCAGACAGCCCCAACTCCAACTCTACCCGTGCTACAAGCTGCTTACCGTAACCACCATTCTGGACATTCTGAATCTGGTGAATTGCAGTCTTGGGTGCGGGGTGCTGTCGGCGTTCAACTTTTCGCCCTGCACGGGTCATCTCTGGACCATTTGCTACGCCTATTACATGACAGGTGAGCTGAAAATCGCATATAATCAACGTGTGTGGTCGTGATTACAGTAATCTGGTTCACCTACTGCGCAGCGGAACAAGTTCTCGCCTTCAATCGGATGCTCTTCTTCGTCCACGAGCCCTCGGCGCAATTTCTCTTCAAAAACCACCGCTCCTGGCTCTGGCTAGCGTACATTCTCGGCTACGCTACCGTATTCAGTCTGGTCAGGCCGGAGGGAATGTTTTATACTTACGATCCGTACAGCGGCGTCATCTACGATGCAAAGGCAAGCGCCCACTGTAGGCTGACAGAGTGCAAAACACGAATTTCAGTTGAATACCACACACATCGTTAACAATTTCATGAAACTCGGAGGTGTTTCCGCGTTCTACATCGTGATGGTGATTGCGTTGGTTAAACGGGTGCTCAAGTATGGAAATACAGTAACCCTGTCGTTTCAAGTCAAGGTAAGCGGCTTTTCAAAGATCACTAAAACACGTGTTAAGCCTCGAACAACAACTTTAAACTCTTAAATCAAAACAACCATAAATTAAAATAACTAATAACTTAATTGGGCACCGCATCCGCAGCCATCGCCCGTTCATAACCCTTTTTCTGCGCTTCGTACTGCTTTTCTAATTTCTTCCGCTGTTTCTTGGAAACCTCTGTACCGTCCACAAGATGCGTTGGTATGCCATCGTCGTCGAACCTTGAATACTGCAGCGATGCGGGAGGAGTCGTGAACAGATCTCTAGGGTTCACACGGTTAAGCGCCTCCTTTTCTTGTTGCTCTCTTTCTCTTGCTCGCTTCGCCTAAAAGCAGAACAATCTTACTTCATATCGTTGTCAGATTGACGAACCTCGAGCTTGGCTGCTTCCTTCTTGGCGAGAGCCGCCTTCTCTTTCTCTCGCTCCTTCGCAACGTCTTTTGGATCAACAAATTTCACACATGTTCCGCATTCTTTGTCATCAAGTCGAATTCCGAATTCCGGTAGAACATTGTCCCGCAAGTCATCGCACAACTGAAACAGCTTGTCATGTCATCCATTGGCTAGATATCCATACCTTGAGAATTGCCTTCTCCTTTGAGACAATAGCACTCTTTCGAACATCATCGCGGAATTTGCAAACCGCTACCCCTAATTGCTCGTCATCAAGAGCTTCCATGTCGTCAAGTGTTACACATGTTTCTCCGTCTTTCTCCTCAAATCGAACTCCCATTTTGGGTAAAACATTGCTGAGTAATTCATCGCACAGCTGAACTAACAGCACATTATGTGTCATGTTCGAACTCTCCATACCTTAAGAATTCTCTCCTCCTTTGTGACAGCAGCGCTCTGTCGAACTTCTTCTCGGAATTTAACTACCGCTAGCGACACTTTTTTCTTATCAATTTTGATCTAAAAGAGAGTTGAAATTAAGGCTTTTACGATTCTAACGTACTTGATATCGGAAACTAGCACCAAATATTTCAAGAAGCCAGGTCATATACTCGGCCATGCTGGACAGTAGCACGCAATTGGGAATCTCCTTGTTCTTAGCCTTTAAAAACAATTAAGCTTTCCACGTTTATCCACGTTAACTCACCTTTTTGTTGATATATGAGTTGCCCTCATTGACAAGATCGCGAATTTTCTCAATCGCCGTTCTCGTATCGATTGAATCGCAAAGTGCAGCACGAATTTCCCGCTTTTTGGTTTGAAGCAGTTCATTGAGATTCAACTCTTCCGCACCGAATTTGCGATAACCCTAAACTTGTATACTTGAAACATGTGCACAGAGATCGAAATTTTCACCTCAGATGACTCCGGCTGGAAGTGTTTGCGTAGTATATCGCGAACTTGAAGGAAAAACTCGTTTGTAACCTTCTCGAACTGTATCGCGTGTCCCATTGTATCATCGCTGCAAACAGAGAGTGTAAAACAGTAGTTAAAACAGGGAATCGCTCTACCTGTAGTCCAACACATCACCCCAGTTACTCATCAAGAAGAGAATCCTCAATTGCCTCGCAGAGTAATTCTCGAGCACCTGGTTTATGGAAATGAAATTCTTCAAACTTTTCGACATTTTCGATCCCGCGATACGAAGCGTTCCACAGTGAAGGAAGTAGTTGACCCAACTAGCGCGATTGAAGTAAGCTTCGCACTGTAAAGATCGGCTTGAAGAGTCTCGAATACTCTAACCTACTTGAGCAATCTCATTGTCGTGATGAGGAAACTTCAGATCGGATCCTCCGCCATGTATATCCAACGTTTCTCCGAGCACCTGAGTGCACATAGCTGAGCATTCGATGTGCCATCCGGGGCGGCCTTTGCCCCAGGGACTCTCCCAGAACGGTTCGCCACTTTTGAACGCTTTCCAGAGGGCAAAGTCGGAAGGATTTCGCTTTTGCTGAAAGGAATTGCATTCATGGATTCATGATTGAACGATCTAGAGGTCATGCTAACCCGACCTAACCAAACAAAGTCAAAAACTAAGTCATCAAGCTACTGTTCACAGCGTGGATTAGTAACGCTGATAAATTCAAAGCAATAGTGAAGCTAAGACGAACCCTAACCATTCAAACCTAAGCTATTTGAAAGTAAATCAGCTGCACATACCTGTTGCTGTGACTCGCTCATACTTAGCACTCCTTCGCTCTCCTGCATGTTCTTTAAAAACGTCTCGCTATCACCATACGATTCCGGTACAAGCCTCGCGTAATAGTGTTCATCCTTGTTGTCAAATTCAACAGTGTTGAAGTAAACTGATCCATCCTCAGTCGCGTAACCATAGCCGTTATCGATGATTTTTTGGATGAATTCAATGATTTCCGGAATGTACTCGCTAACGCGGGTAACTACGTTAGGACTGAGGACATTTAAAGCTTTCATGTCCTTGAGGAACTCGTCTTCGTATCTAATTGAAGCAAAAAATCAATTAAAAAGGGATTAACAAGTCACAAATACTTACTTGCGAGCAAGAGCATCGAAAACGCCTTGATCAGTTACAGTATGACCTTGCTCCTTATCCAACCAATCTGAGAGAACTTCGCTTGAATTTTTGAAAAACTCGGCGAACGCGTCTTCAAACTCTTTGCATGTTGTGTTCTGCTCATAAACACTTAGTTTGTCAACAGATGCGTTAATACGAGAGATCTTAATAATGATTGAAATGAAACTTCAATCTCAGTCTGCTTGAAAACCAACCATCTCATCGTACATCTTCTTCTTATCTGGATCGGTTTCTGTTTCGTATTTGACGAGAAACGCCTTCAAACTCTTCAAAATATCCGCATGAATATCAGCATATTTCTGACCCATTTCAGTGGCGTAGTTTGCAAGCAAATGGCTCTGTCGAGCTCTAAAACTAATCTCTTAAACTGTTCATCAAGTTACCCTTACCGTTTGATAATCTTGTCGTCAATATCAGTGATGTTCATGGCAAACATAACATCATAGTTGAAGTAACCCGAGAGAACACGTCGAATAATGTCGAATGACAAGTAGGCACGAGCATGACCCATATGAGCAGAGTCGTATACAGTGGGGCCACATATGTACATTTTAATCTGAATTTTGCAGTTATTTCACTGGATCATTTCCATTTCACACCTGTTGTGGATTCAGTGGAACAAATTCATTCTTTTCTCGAGTGAGGCTGTTGTAGAGGTGCAGCTTCGGCTCAGTCTGAGCCTCCGGCAACTTCCGTTCCGGCTGAGATCGTTTCGCTAGAATAAACTTGAATTAGCAGAGCCAAAGAGCGACGATTTACCCGCCATTCCAACCAAACAAGAAGAGTATTTCGCTTGATTGACGAGTGAAATCGATCGCAAACCTAAATTCCGTTTATTGGATTAATTGAATGAGAATTCAATGATTGGCGCACCTGTACGACTGAAGGAGCGTGCGATGAGCAACACGCGTGCTGAGGAAATGTTGCCTGTATAACAATCAGAGGTTTAAAATTCCACGAATGCGACGCGAACACAAACAAAGCGAGAGTAACGGCCGCCGCACATCATCGCCGAACTGCTGTACAATCAACAAACAGAGACTCAATTCGGAACAGAGAGATGACGCAATCCGCAAACAGATTTCGACATTTGGCGCCAATAACAAGGCGCAAAGGCGAAGCGCCTCCTGATATCCACTATCCGATCGCGTCTTCGCTCAATTGCCTCAGACCACGATAACGAATCACAGTTTTCTGGCTATTTCCAGCCGTTTTGGGCGTTTTTGACGCCATGAGGATTCCTCACGACCTTAAATTGATCTAAAATGACCGTGAAAACACAGAAATTTGACCGTTTAGCCGTGAATCGATGAAAATCATGATTTCCCGCTCGAGGCAAGCGCGGCAAACGCAATTTTTTGAATTTCTCGCCCAAATGGCCGAAATTCGGTATTTCAATGAGCGCTCCAGACCAATTCGAGGCCGCAACGAACGCTCCTGCCATCAGAATCACGCGAAAAAGTCTAAATTCACCAGAAAACAGCAAATGCAACAATTTATTGCTGTTTAGTATGCGATCGTATATTTTTAAATCGGCGTCAATGAAATCGCGCCGAGGCCAATTCGGTCGACGAAATTA
Source organism: Steinernema feltiae (assembly GCA_007213375.1). Classification (NCBI taxonomy): domain Eukaryota; kingdom Metazoa; phylum Nematoda; class Chromadorea; order Rhabditida; family Steinernematidae; genus Steinernema; species Steinernema feltiae. The sequence continues at coordinate 39,036 of MQUG01000840.1, read as the reverse complement.
TAGCTAAATTCAACATTTTATGGGTAAATCAACACAAAAAATCCATAAATATCGATGATTTACGCGAAACCGAACGATTCAATACTTGCAGATCTCCCTGCAAACGCTGATGATCGCAGCGCTCGGAGACATCAGCTCATTACTGTACCTGACTACTAGTTTAGTACCAAACTCCGTCGCCATTGGTCTGCTAGCACAGCTGAGCTGGTTCTCGCTTCATTGTAAGTTTGTCCCAGGTTACGGTAGCTGTAAAACGCAAATTTCCAGTCGGAACAGCGGTCATCTATGTTACAGTCAACAAAGCAGTCAGGGATCGCGTGCTGAAGCTTTTCAGACCGACGAAGAAGGAGGATTTATTCAAGAAGACCTCGGTCATCAGTGTCAGCGGCGTTAACCCCATTGTTCCTGTCACTTGAGCGATGTATCGCACGCGGTATTACGGTAGAAAACGGCATGTCTAGACACGGTAGAGAAGAACAGTTCCCAAGCAAATCAGACCCACGAATCGGTCATTCCGACCATGTCGTCCGCTAAGATGCAGTCGCACTTCAGCGACAACTCCGCGACTCTCTTTGAGAAGGTAAATTCTCCGCATTTCCGCGTCTTTTTCATCTCCGCTTTCCAGGTTATGGTGTTCGGCGCACCCGCCTGGATTCTACTAATCGCGGTCCACTTCGTGCTGAGCAGATTCGTCTTCAAAGCGCGCAAGAGCCACACGAAGAGTGGCCCGGCCGAGCGCGTCAACGCGTCGCAAAAGTCGATGCGCGCGATGAGCCAGCGACGCACGAGGTCGCAGAAGACCCAGGAGGCGAGCGACAGCACGCAAAAGTCATCAAAATCGGCCGCGAGAAAGATTTCGAGCACGGTTTGTGCGCTGATTTGCATTCTCGCACTATATTGATCAATGTTGCAGCAATCGAGTTCGACGACCGAAAGCTCGGTGGAGGAGAAGAGCGTGAAGACCGCCGTTCTGGGCGCTTTGGACAAGTCTGCGAAGTCCGTCAAGACCGCGACCGCGACGCCGGCGAAGGGAAGCAAGAATTGATCGCGAAAACATTGGATAAATAAACTGATTTGCTTAAACTGATTGTTCTATGAATCTCGCTTGGAAGGTGAGCAGCGGTAGCAGCGGAATGTTCCTGGCGTTGTTCAACTCTCCACATGGTTGTTTCATTATTTCGGAATCTGCAGAATTACTTGAATCTCTTGTTTGCACCGGCAAATTTCATTCCACGCGTTTTCCTTTTCAGCTTCGAGGACGATAGAGACTATCTGATCTGAGCGATGTTGACGACGTGGACATCCACGTGCACAGAGAGCACCGCGCCACCCGGAAGATGAACGTTTCAATCAGGAGCGCATTTTCTGGCTGGAATTCCTCAATTGACCGCCCACAATGTCAGAAAAATCCTCTTGCTCAGTCCGCCACGCTAATACAGCTAACGACAATCATCGCGAACCCGGCAAAATAAGCTCCAGATCACCAGGAATCGCTCAGCTTAAGATCAGCGCCAAGCGTACGAATATTTTTAGTATCACAGGGACCGCATCCCAACTTCAAAAATAGACGCGAGCAAATCATAGAAAACGCGCGGAATCTGTCAGCACTACATCAACCTCGAAATTTGTCCGCCGCAAACACCGAGACTACAGAAAACTAAAACTCGATCGCGCGATACTTCGAATTTATTCTTTGTAGCGTATCCTGACTTCCCTGTTTCGGGGTCAGAACACACGGATTTGCTCTGGAATACCTTTTTCTTGCTCGAAAAGCTCAAGCTCGAATAGTGCAAGACGCCCGTCGATTTCTGTCACCCGTGCATCCCTTTTTATTCATCTTCTTTACTCAAATTGTTTACATACATTAAATAAATTGTCCTCTCGGCTATTTCTGCTTCTGCTTGTTCAAAAGTTGCAACTTGGTCCGCTGCGCTAGCTCGTCGCGCCCGGGTACCTTCTGCATCATCATGGGGTTGTAGGGGTCGGCGCCTATCGGCGATTCGGAGGAATTTGGAGCTACGGACACGTGTTTTCTGAAATTTCACATTCGTTCGGTTCACTGGAAGGGGAAACCAACTTTGTGTTCGTTGCTCGCTGCTTGTAGATTCCTTTCTGCGTCGCACCGTTCAAATTGTGCTGCTGGAATCGATCGGTTTCGGTCGAGCCAATGTCCATGCAATCCTTTGACATGAGCGGGTCGATTCGAGCTGTTTTCTCGGCGACCAAGGCGATGCGCACGGCCCGGACAGCTTTGTCATCGACCGCGCGTTCTATCGTCAGCGTAACCTGTAAAGAACGACTGAAATGCGCGATTTATGCTGATTTCTCCTTACAAATTTATTCCTTGTCAATCCTAGCGTCAGCAGCTCGCTACATTCTGAAGTTCCAGTGACCGGAACGCCGCCAACGGCTACTATACAGTCGCCGATGTAGCAACTCAACGCCGACAGGCTGTTTTGCTCGGTGTGGGAGACGTAAACCTGGAAAAGTAGAATTTTTTTATTAAATGTGAGTGCTTGACTTACCTTGCTATTGTACGCTTTGATAGCGATACCGAGCGAGCTCCCCGGGTAGAGAACGAAGAGCGCAGCAAAGTACTGATATCCAGCTGGACGATCGTAGCCCGTGGGAAGGCAGTTGGTCGGAGTATTCCATATCGGTCGGCGGACTGTCACAGAGTACTGAAAAATTCGGAATTCGAGCTTTTTGCACTCTCTTATTTACCGGGTTATTTCCCCTCTTCTTGATGTTGTGGAGCTCCGAGTAGAACGTCTTCTTCGAGTCGATCGACTTACCGTTGATGTGCGTGATGAAATCGCACAAGAAAAGCTTGTTTATGGCCGATTGCTGTTCCATTTTGATCACCAGTAGGCCCTTTGAAACGGTGATGCCAATTTTCTCCTCCGCGAGGAACTGCATCTCCACGCTGACCTCTTCGATGAACGAGGGCGGCAGAAGCGGCGGATGACCCATCTCATGGTACGCCGAGCGGGGCGCGTCGCTTTTGTCCGTTCCTGCCATTTGAGTTCTAAAATGAGGGACAGTGGAGACGATTTTGAGCGCTTTCTTACCTCAAGATATAACGCGGAGAATGTCAACCGAGTCTTTCTGAAGACGCGTCGAACGGCTGACCGCTCGGTTCGTTGTAAATGCGGAGGAGTGAGCGGTGGCGTTTTGCATTACGTGCCGCTGGCTGTCTGAAACAGTGCAGAGGAGATGCGTCGATTTGAAAGCTGTTTTGCAGACGCGTTCTGAACGGATTTCTTGCGTATTTGCGGACGCATCTCATCGCGTGGGTGACGGTGGGCATGAGAAGCTTTGGTTCGTTGGCGCGATTTGCACGCTCAACTTGATGTGATATCGCGCATCGTGCGTGCTCGTTGTCTACGATCGCGGTCTGCTTTTGCATGTTTTGCCTGTTTTGGACATCTCGGTCTCGGCCTGGCTAGAATTGTTTGTGTTGCATTGGCTCACAGCATGCGCGTTCATTTCGAACTCACGCAGCACGTTCGCGCGCTTGATAATGCGTTTTATATTGTTGTTTGCTATATCTTAAACTCTCTTCAGATATGGATCGCCCCAGCCGTGAGGACGAAGGTCCACCAGCCAAGCGCCCTCATATCGAAGCGCCCGCTAACAAGAACGAAGTCTCGCTTCCGCTCTCGCCCCCCTACGATCCTGACGAGTTTCCTATTGTCGCTGAGGAGAGCGCGACCTTCGATCCATTGACTGTGTGCTTCGTGAGCCAAACAAACACTGAACACGCCTGCGAGCGGGTGGTCGCTCAACACTCGCCCGTGATCAACGAGCTCATGAAGCAGCACGGGAATGTCAGCCGCATTCATTTTGCTTGTTCGTAAGTTTGGTATTTCTGTGTAAATTCTCTCAAACGCACAATTGCAGGACTGATGCTCTGATTTGTCTCATTCGCTACCTTCACTACGCCGTTGCTCCCACTAAGCGTCCGCCTTTGTTTCCTTCAGAAGTTGTCGTTGAGCTTATTTGGGTGTCGAAGCGTCTTGGTTTGTAGTTCACTCACGTTCCTGTTTTCTATTAACTCTTGTACATACACTTTGTTATAAACATGCCATTTTGACCTGATTCTTTGCATGCTCGCAGCTGCGGCGAGTACTATGATTGCGCTTACAAACACTTGAAACGTTTATTGACAATCAATATAATGTTAATTCATTCCTAACATTCAGATTCATCTTCACTCAAAAAGTCTTCACCATCTTCTTTCTGCTTAGGCGAGAGCTGCACCCAGTGCTCGTCCTCGTACGGGCTGTCCATGCCCTGCTTCTCTGAGATATTCGATTCAGATGAATCAGATGAATCCCAGTCCATGTCTTCGTCAGTGAAAATCCAGCTGATTGTCGTTGAACTGGACGAGTTGTAGCTACAGGAACTGATAGTGGTACTCGGCGTCATTGTCAGCGAAGAGTCGTTGTCGATTTTCCGGATCTTTAAGTATTCCTCAAAGCTTTCGTACCCAGTGCTCGTTTCCTTCATGTAGAAGAGACATAGAACTTCACCAGCGGATTTGCGCACTGTGACCGATTCGTCGATGGCGTTCATTTGCAGCAGAATGTGACGAATAATTGGAGCTCTCCTCGACACGTCGAAGACAATTCGGACCTTGCGGGTTAGCGCTTGAACAAACTTTCCGCGAACTGTAGCTGCTTCTAAATAGCACAAAAATTACCACGAAATCTCGTAATCGTCGCTGCTTACTGTCGTGTGGCATGTAAAGGAAGAACGCATCTCCGAGCAAACAGTCGAAATTCTCATCTGATATCTTCTGGTCTATCAGGAGATGTGCGCAGATCGATGCGAAGCTAAAAACAAGTCTGAGAAACGCGAATTGCGTCTTCAATCATTACCTCATTCGATGACGCGACTTCACAGATTTCGCAAATCGCAAATTCAAATCGTCGGCAAACTTTTCCGCGTATTTGGTGTCAACTTTAACCAACACAGCCAACGTCTCCGCCAAAAGGTGATCGAGAGCGCTGCGATTCGTGGCATTGGTCTCTGAAAGGACCGTTGAGCAGCAGCAATCGATTGTGTGGCTTACCAACGAGTGCAAAGCTTCCGATCTCATACATGTAAATGAAGATTTGCTCTGGATCCTTCATCATTCCCAGAAAGCCGTGGAGCTGGAAAATGACCTCATTTCTCACCCGCCAAGTACGTTGGTTCGAAACGTGGATGAGCTCGACCGCCTTTTTACGAATCATCGCGCGAATTTCTTCAGAGTCGATAGACTAAAACGCTAAAATTCAACAAAAATCGTAAATTGCACCAATTACCTGATAGAAAAGGGCAAGATTTGCGATCGATTGTACGTCGTTTTCGATCAACAGTTCGAAAATAGACCACATTTCAGGCCAGAGAGTATCGGGACACCAACGGGCAATTTCTGGCATAGAAGCGGACAAATCGCAAAGCATTTCATGCTGAAAATTCTTATGAAATTCAAGTTTCACGAATTCAAGCTCACGCATTGGAAGATGCGGTAGAGGAGCCGCAAGAACACACAAGAGTTTTCTTCATTAACGCGCTTCGCGAGCTCTGGAAGCAACTTTACCACAGCAGCGGGGTCTTCGATTTTCTCAGATTGCGGGCCATCAATCCACGCTGTTCTGTAGAGAGTCGAGTATTCATCAGTGCCAGCAAGCTGGTGCAGCTCTAAATAATTCAAAAATAGCTCAACACAATAAATAGAAACAAAGCAGCCTACCGAACAGGAAGAAGTTAGAAGCGGCCTCGAGCTCAGCCTTGTCCGGCGCAACAGTGTCGATTAACAAATCGAGCGTTGTGGTCACGTCGTGCATTATGGCATCCTCCATAGCTTCTACGTCGTGCGTGGAAGCCATCGAAGCAGCAGAGAGATCGTTCTTGCGGATGACCGGACCAGTTGCTTCGTCCATGGATGAGAGCAGAAACGTCGAACGACCAACGCGGATGACAACTGACAACGATTGGCGGAATGTCGCATGCTTCAGACCGCGTCTGAGGCCGTGTTGTCTGAAACCGATGAATTTCGAAATTGACACGTATGCGCACATGTTGCAAAGCACAATCAAACGATACGCGCGGACGTGGAAATTGTCCCCAGTCCCCCCAAATTGCAATATATCGCACTTCTCTCGCTGCGTTCTGATCGTTCGGAATGTTGCAGTAAAACACCTTTTTATTATTTCACGAAAAAGCAACATTATTCTGATTGCTTCTCCTCATCCTCGCTCGCAGCTGCCCTGAAGTACGGCCTCACCGGTTGGCGCCAGCTGAAACGACAGAGCGGACAACACGGTATGCCTTCATCATTGCGTCTTGAGAACCACGTCGCCACGCAGCGTCTGCAGCCGATCACCTGATTACAGTTGTTGCAACCAATCGGAGTCTCCGGTGACGTCTTCAGGCAAATTGTGCAGTTGTTCTTCGGAGCAACTGTAATAAATCGAGGATGAACGACAATCAAAATTCTACACGTCACTTACTCTTCTTTGGGTCCCATTCGCTCAGCATCCGGTAAATCCAAATGTCTACCGTGTTCAATTGGATTTGTGAGTCCGTCAGTCGATCAACCGGCTCCGGTGCAGATTGCGGAGCGGTGGATGTAGTAGGTTCCGTGGGCTCTTCAGGTGCATCGGGTGCCGCTCGTGCTGGTTGACTTCGCCGCGGTGCGTTTCGTCTGGTGCGGTGATGGGTCTCCGCGGACTCCGCTCGCGCCGTGAATCGCGCCATGGTGCGCAATCTATGATAAAGTGAACAAGAGTTAAATAGTGAAAAAAACGAACACGAGAGAAAACGCGAGCAATCACCAAAATTCTGAATCGCACAGCATATATTTGCACTGTGTCCGAAACCAACGTTATCGTTGTGAAACGCAAAGCAATTATATAAATCGCCAAATCCATTTATTCCACACATGATTCTCACTTCTCGATCACCACAGGGAGGTCAACGACGTTCGTACGAACGAGTTGATCTTTCGCGCGACGCCAGCACTCGAAAACGTTTGCGTTCTTCTCCTTCGTCCATTGATTCCCGACCAAACAGTAGAATACAGTTATTCGCACTTCGGCAGCGGAATCGACTTCAGTGCGCGAGATGTCCACCTTCACCTCGTTGCCCGGCAGCAGAAGATCGGCGCAGTCGGTGATCTTCACGAGAGCATTCGAGTTGCATTTCACTTTGAAGAGAACGCCGGTCGGAGAGCGATTGCGCAGCGTCACCGCCGTCTTCCACTGCTTCTCGCTGACCTGAAACGAAGATTAACCTATTACGGAGTCAACGGAGGCAACGGCAACCTTGATTTTGTCGCTTGGAACAACTTCGAATTTGTCGAATCCTTCCGGAATCCGCGGGAATTCATGATCGAGGCTTTCTGGCGGAGCCGACGACATTTTCGACCGATTTTCGCGTCGGAATGAACTTCGAATGCTTCGTTTTGACGGCGCGCGTCTTGAAAATTACGCCGGCGTCGTTTGTGTCGCGAGTCCAACGACAAAACGTTCAATGCCGATCGAATGCCACACGGCGTGTAACGAAAGCGGTCATTCGGAACAACAATTTATGCACCGAGCGTGCGGATTAGTGGCCCAGATGAGTCGTGGCTTGCAAAACACTCGCTCCTGGGTGCGCGCATAAAAGCGCATCCCGGCAGAAGCTTCCTCACTCAGAAGCAATGGTTTCGCATCGCTTCCTGCTCCTCGCTCTGGCGCTTCTCTACCTGGTCGACGCTGGGCCCGCCCACCCCAAGACCAAGCATAAGGGCAAAAAGGAGAAGCTGGACGAAATCTGCGACTCGATGCCCAAAGGAGACGATGGAGAGACGCTGAAAGGAGTAGAGCTCTTCAAGAAGGCAAGTATAAGTGGTCTTCCTTTCAGGTCTATTTAATCCGAATTTAGATGAACAAGGACAACTTCGCCAAAGCTGGCAAGGATATCGAGGAAATTGATAAAATTGCCGATTTCAAGGCCAAAATGAAGCTGAAGAAGGGGAAGGAGTTCAAAGCGAAGCAGCAAGCCCTTTACAAGAAGAACAAGGACAAGATCGACCTCGCTATTGCCGAGAACAACAAGCTGAACGCGAAGCCAATTCCGGACACCGATGCACAGCCGACCTACGACCAAATCAACTCGGCGCTTGGAATGGACGCGATTCTGGTCGAGAGTGACATCGAAATGGACTTGTAAGTCACCGAGAATGCAAGCTTTTCGCATTGAATCAATTCAGGGATACGATGAAAGCTCTCTATGGAGAGGAGGAGGAGACAAGTGGCTCCAGGTACAAGCGCCAAGCATTTTACGACTCCAACTACCCTAGCACGATCTGGTCCGACGGAGTTTATTATTATTTCGATGATGCTTTAAGTAAGATACACACCAAAGAGGACTGAAATAATCACGTTCTCCATTTCAGACTCAAAGGCGCGTACAGCGATCCAGCAAGCGATCGACTTCTACGAGCAAAACACCTGCATCCGCTTCCATGAGGTCACCGACGCCGCCAGTAGCCCCTCCACTCCAGTCATCAAAATCTATCCGGGCGCCGGTTGCCACAGCGCAATTGGCAAGAATTTCTGGGCAACGGAACAAACACTCTCACTGGGCGCTGGCTGTGAATCATTCGACATCGCCGCGCACGAACTCGCGCATGCGCTCGGAATATTCCACGAACAGAGTCGCTACGATCGGGACACTTTCGTCTACGTCAACGAGGACAATATTGAGGTTTGCTGCTTCTAGCTCTTAAGCGACATTTAGTTCCGTTTAGACTGGCGGAGGAGACCAGTATAACTTGGAGAACACGGACACAAACTATAACTACGGACTGAAATACGAGTTCCGCGGAATTATGCACTATCGACCCAAGTAGTCGCTTCTGTAATAGACCAAAACGATGATGAAAATTGCAGGCAACTCGGCAAAAATGACGAAGAAGCAACGGTGATGTTCGCGTTGGATCCACTGTACCAACAAGCGATCGGCGGAAGCAAGCGACCTGTGTTCACTGACATCTACGAGCTCAATCGCCACTATAGCTGCGGTACGCCTTTGATCCGCTCATTCCTAATGATTTCTGATGCTCACAGATCAATGCGCCAACTCTGGCACCTCCTGCTACTACGGCGGTATCCCGAACCCCAACAGCTGTGGCACGTGCATCTGTCCTTCCGGCTTCGGTGGCGCAGATTGTGGAGATCGCGAGGCTCCGAAGGCAGGAGCGACCTGCGGCGCCGATCTCTCCGCCACATCCACGTGGAAAACGTTGAACGTCACCAATAAGGTCGGAAACGGCCAGTGGGCGGTCGGCGACTTGGACAATCCCCCGCAGTGCACCTGGCACATCTACGGACCTTCGGGGTCGAAAGTGCAGTGGAAGGTGATCTCGGTAGGCAAGACAACGACAACAACGGCCTCTGCTACGACATGTGCTACTTTGGCGGAGTGAACATCAAGGGCCACGAGTCGTCATGGAAGAACGAGGGAATCCGCTACTGCTGCCCGGCTCAATACAACACGATCACCGCGAGTAATTCGAACTTGGCCACGATCACCGCGTGGAACAACTACTTGTACACGGACTTCGTAATTCAATATAAAACTGGTAGGTTTCACGAGTTTATCAACGCCGGTAAACGATCGATTTTCAGTTTGATCGAGCGTGACAAACAGCGAAAACTCAATAATCGGCGTTGATTTATTGGAACTAATAATAATATTGTAATGTGCTTAAATACTCGATAAATGCTGCAACTCCGCTTGTTCGTCTACCTTGCAAAGCAGCAGAATTGATGTTTCTTTATATGAAGATGAAGTGAAGATAATCTTAAGGTTGTTCCAAGCGACACAAACATTCATCACTGACGCGTTTTCTTCACAAAATTACCGACCTCATTACGTTCTCCGATCCCGAAAATGCCGCCAAATCATAGAAAATCGCAAAAAATAGTAGAAAAAAGGCGAACAACAAACAACTTCGATTTATCAGCTGGATTTCAACGCAGATATGTAACGCAACAATTCCAGCAACAGCATTCATACGCACAATCTTCCCAAATTATGCGTCACGTCACGACTTCTCCAAAAAACCACAAATTCGACGTTTCGCAAAAAACTTGACCCAACCGTCAAGGCTTCCACAACTGCCAAAAATTCGGAAAATTCAACTGCCGTCGACAGACAAGTGTAACGTCATCCCAATGTTCGCTCAATCTCACGCACGCACGTCTTCGAGTGCGTCGCGCGAAAGATCAACTGACTGCCACGATGAATAAAGCAGCACTCGAAAACGTACGCCTTCTTCTCCTTCGTCCATTGATTCCCGACCAAAGAGTAGAATACAGTTATTCGCACTTCGGCAGCGGAATCGACTTCAGTGCGCGAGATGTCCACCTTCACCTCGTTGCCCGGCAGCAGAAGATCGGCGCAGTCGGTGATCTTCACGAGAGCATTCGAGTTTCATTTCACTTTGAGGAGAACGCCGGTCGGAGAGCGATTGCGCAGCGTCAGCGCGGTCTTCCACTGCTTCTCGCTGACCTGAAACGAAGATTAAGCTCATCCGGAGACAACGGAGGCAACGGCAACCTTGATTTTGTCGCTTGGAACAACTTCGAATTAACTTCACTTGATCTTTATTATAAAGAAAAATCGAGCGCGGTTATTCTGCTGCTTTGTAAGGTAAGATCAAGTGGAATTGCAGCATTTATCGAGTATACAAGCACATTACAATATTATTATTAGTTCCAATAAATCAACGCCGATTATTGAGTTTTCGCTGTTTGGCGCGCTCGATCAAACTGAAAATCGATCGTTTATCGGCGTTATCAATCCGTCAAACTCACCACTTTGGTATTGAATTACGAAGTCCGTGTACAAGTAGTTGTTCCACGCGGTGATCGTGGCCAAGTTCGAATTACTCGCGGTGATCGTGTTGTATTGAGCCGGGCAGCAGTAGCGGATTCCCTCGTTCTTCCATGACGACTCGTGACCCTTGATGTTCACTCCGCCAAAGTAGCACATGTCGTAGCAGAGGCCGTTGTTGTCGTTGTCTTGTCCTACCGAGATCACCTTCCACTGCACTTTTGTTCCCGAAGGTCCGTAGATGTGCCAGGTGCACTGCGGGGGTTGTCCAAGTCGCCGACCGCCCACTGACCGTTTCCGACCGTGTTGGTGACGTTCAACGTTTTCCATGTGGATGTGGCGAAGAGATCGGCGCCGCAGGTCGCTCCTGCCTTCGGAGCCTCGCGATCTCCACAATCTGCGCCGCCGAAGCCGGAAGGACAGATGCACGTACCACAGCTGTTGGGGTTCGGGATGCCGCCGTAGTAGCACACGGTGCCGGAGTTGGCGCATTGATCTGTGAGCATCAGAAATCATTAGGAATGAGCAGATCTAAGGCATACTGCAGCTGTAGTGGAGATTGAGCTCGTAGATGTCAGTGAACACAGGTCGCTTGCTTCCGCCGATCGCTTGTTGGTACAGAGTGTCCAGCGCGAACATCACAGTTGTGTTTTCGTTGTTTTTTCCGAGTTGCCTGCAATTTTCATCATCGTTTTGGTCTATTACAGAAGCGACTACTTGGGTCGATAGTGCATAATTCCGCGGTACTCGTATTTTATTCCGTAGTTATAGTTGGTGGTCGTATTCTGCTTGGTGTACTCGGATCCTCCGCCAGTCTAAACTCAACTATATCAGTGACGCGTACGAGCTAGAAGAAGCAAACCTCAATATTGTCCTCGTTGACGTAGACGAAATCGGCTCGATCGTGACGACTCTGTTCGTGGTATAATCCGAGCGCATGCGCGAGTTCATGACAAGCGATGCCGAATGTTTCACAGCCAGCGCCTAGCGAAAGTGTTTGTTCGGTGGCCCAAAAACTCTTGCCAACAGCGCTGGAGCAGCCGGCCCCCGGGAAGATTTTGATGACTGGGGTGGAGGGGCTGCTGGCGGCGCTGGTTACCTGATGGAATCGGATGCAGGTGTTTTGCTCGTAGAAGTCGATCGCTTGCTGGATCGCTGTACGCGCTGCTGAGTCTAAAAAGAAGAGCTTGATCATTTCAGGCCTATTTTCTGTAGTTATTACTTAACGCGGCGTCGAAATAATAATAAACTCCGCCGGACCAGATCGTCTTAGGATAGTTGGAGTCGTAGAATGCTTGGCGCTTGTACCTGGAGCCACTTGTCTCCTCCTCCTCTCCATAGAGAGCTTTCATTGCATCCCTGATTTAATTAAATATGAAAAACTTGCATTCTCGGTGACTTACAAGTCCATTTCGATGTCACCCTCGACCATAACCTCGTCGAGTCCAAGCGCCGAGTTGATTTGGTCGTAGGTCGGCTGTGCATCAGTGTCCGGAATTGGCTTCGCGTTCAGCTTGTTGTTCTCGGCAATAGCGTGGTCGATCTTGTCCTTGTTCTTCTTGTAGACGTCTTGCTGCTGCGCTTTGAGCTCCTTGTCCTTCTTCGGCTTTATTTTGGCCTTGAACTCGGCGATTTTATCTACTTCATCGATAGTCCTGCCAGCTTTAGCGAAATTGTCCTTGTTCATCTAAAATCGGATTAAATCGATTGAAATGAAGGTGACTTATAGACGACCTTCTTGTAGAGCGCTCTTCCTTTCAGCGGCTTTCCATCGTCTCCTTTGGGCATCGAGTCGCAGATTTCGTCCAGTTTCTCCTTTTTGCCCTTATGCTTGGACTTGGAGTGGATGGGGCTAGCGTCGACCAGGTAGAGAAGCGCCAGAGCGAGGAGCAGGAAGCGATGCGAAACCATTGCTTCTGAGTGAGGAAGGTTCTGCCGGGATGCGCTTTTATGCGCGCACCCAGGAGCGAGTGTTTTGCAAGCCACGACTCATCTGGGCCACTAATCCGCACGCTCGGTGCATAAATTGTTGTTCCGAATGACCGCTTTGCTTCCTCGTTGGCACGCGCGCGTGGCATCGCGATCGGGCATTGAACGTTTTGTCGTTGGACCCCAGATCATAGACGAACGACGCCGGCGGAATTTGCAAGATGCGCGCCGTCGAAGCATCGAAGTTCATTCCTAAGCAAAAATCGGTCGAAAATGTCGTCGGCTCCGCCAGAACAAATTCCCGCGGATTCCGGAAGGATTCGACAAATTCGAAGTTGTTCCAAGCGACAAAATCAAGGTTGCCGTTGCCTCCGTTGTCTCCGTATTAGCGTAATCTTCGTTTCAGCTCAGCGAGAAGCAGTGGAAGACCGCGCTGACGCTGCGCGACGGATCAACTGATTGCCACGATGAAGTGAGATTACGTGTAATTGCTGCGCAGTTCATCGTGCATGATACTCGCTGACGCAGTTGTCTCGCACGTTTTGTTTGTTGTTTGACGGACAGACGGTCTGGTCGCTTGATCCAAGTTTTTGCAGAACGTGCAACTTGGTTTTTTGGAGAAGTCGTGACGTTTTATCGGGTGCAATTGTGCTTATATATAAATGGTGTTTTTAGAATGAAATAGAGCCGTAAAATCAAAGCGGACATGTTCATCGCTGCAAAAACTTCATCGTGGCAGCCAGTTTCACCGTTTTGCGCACTTTCGGCCTGATGGCCGATGAGTTGCCGCGTTTCGGTGTTTAGGTGAATTTGTTGGGAGGTTTGGTCTCGGCGCGAACACAAGCGATCACCTGCGAGGCCTACGATAACCAACCACATGGCGGATTATTGGGACGATTGTGCGTATTGTTGGAATTGTGACGTTATCTTCGTTGAAATCTAGCTGATAAATCCTTGTCGGCCTTGTTCATTGAGTCAGTTTTTTGGAACGTGAGATTTGTGGTTTTATGGAAGACTTGTGACGTTTTATTTGGAACGATTGTGCGTATGAATGCTGATGTTGAGATTGTGGGTTTATCTGCGTTGAAATTGAGCTGATAAATCGATGTAATACTGTTTTTTCCACCTTTCTTTTTTACGATTTTCCATGAATTTGCGTCTTTTTCGGGGTTGGAGAGCATAACGAGGTCGGTAATTTTGTGAAGAAACCGCGTCAGTGATGTTTGAAGCGCAGTTCTGATGCTCCGATTCGTTTCAGTTACTCTTTACGTGTATACCAGTACGTGGAATGTCTTTGAATCGCCGTAGCCCTGTGCCTGGAAGTTATTCTTCTGAACAGCCGATGCCAAGGGTAATTGCACCTCCACAAATTAACAGATATGTTGGATTGATAAGTAAGCGCTTGATTCTTCTGCTTCTGCTCATTGTGCTCTGCCGTTCAGATCCGGATGTTGGAATCACTGTTTTGGAGACGGCCCCACCTATTCGTAACGAATACGTGAAACCGCCCCGCGCATTGTACAAGAGCGGGCCGGTGGCCGAGAAGATCCCCGGGACTAGCAAGCGAAGTCGTTCCCGCCTCTGTTCTCCAGTCGCCTCTCGCCGAACAAGAAGCAGAAGTCCTACGCCGACAACTGCAGTGAAGCGAGGTCGCAAGCCGTCTTTGCCTGAAAAATCCGCTGCTCCGAAGTCTGCTCCACAACCGAAAACTCGGAAGCGTCGTCAACGGGAAGCTTCAGTCATCACCATCAGCGACAGTGATGATGCCACTCCGACTCCGTCACCATCAACCAATCTCCGTCGCAGCAAGAGGATCGCCATGCGGAAGAAAGTAGAAACTACCAAGTCGAACACCGCTAGCTCGAACGAGGGATCGCCACCGCGTGCTCGTGGAACGCCAAAGCAGATTCATAAGTCACCGCGTTCTCTGGATGAGATTATTGCCAGCATGACCGCAGAAGAATTGGAAGCTGAAATGCAGAATGAGACAGGCCGATTAATAATTGAGAAGAACATGAGACAGCGACGAGGAGAGGAGAGCAGCCCGGATCCTGAGGATTACCCTTCGCCCATGCCATCGCCCTGAATCTCCAGCATTCGCGAAAACTCCGATGAAGAACGCTGATTGTCGTCGTGAAACATTGTTGCTGATGTGTAATGTGTAACCCTTATTAAACTGTTTGTTGCTTTTCTATTTATGACAATATATTATTTTCATCAACTAAACAACCTTCGCAATCTTCCTATTTCGAAATCCTGAAAAGTCATTGGAAAAATTTATTCCTACTAAAAACAATAATTCTGGCTAGTTATATTTGAGACCGGTTCGAGCTTAGTGCCATATTTGATCTTCTTCCGTGCTACCGGCAGCACCTCGACTTCGTCTTGCTCTTCTTCGACCTTCACGGTCTGAAATTGAACGAGTTGTTGGAATAAATGGGAATCTAGTTACCTTTACCACCGAATTAGAAAATGTTCTAGGTACCGTCTGGAACATTGGAGCTGATCGCGAGGGCACCGGGCGAGGAAGCACAGGTTGCGGTGGTGCAGCTGGCGGCACAGGAGGAGGAGGAGGTGCCGTCCTAGGATCAACGAACGGCTTGAGAGTCACACCCTCCTCAATGAGCGGAAACATGAAGCTCGTGGCGATCGATGTATCGCTGGACGTGGTCGCGTCCGCCAATTGCAGAAACGCCTGGATTTAGTAAAATTATGAAATCTACACTTGGAGCGTTCGACTTACAACTTCGTTGTAGAAAACCATACGAAGCTTGGTATGCACCTTGATCAGCCTTGTTGCCATGCGGAACGCATCCGGGTACGTTTTGACGCTCGCCAAATGACGATCAAGGGG
This sequence comes from Steinernema feltiae, assembly GCA_007213375.1. NCBI lineage: Eukaryota > Metazoa > Nematoda > Chromadorea > Rhabditida > Steinernematidae > Steinernema > Steinernema feltiae. The sequence goes on along the minus strand of MQUG01000840.1, from coordinate 23,378 downwards.
ATGTCTAGAGCGCAGCAACTTCACAACGTCTGTGACCATAAAATGGACTCCAGCCAAATGCGCCAATTGCTGAGCCAATTCGTTTGCCAACTGAGCGCAGGTGGTCATCTCACTCGAATTCGATTCCGGCGATGGACCGATGTATCGAAGTTTTACGTCCTCTCCAACAACGGAATATTCAATAACTTTAGGGAAAACCTTCTCCATTATTGCCTTTCGACTGGTCATATTCAGTTCAAATATCCTGTTCATCTAAATGTACAAAAAAGCAAAGAATTATTCCCAGAATTCGACCGCTTACAGTGTTCACATGAAGATTGATGTTGTGCTTCTTTCCTAGGATATCGCACAACCGGTGAAGTTCAATGTTTTTGTGTTTGTGCAGCTCAGCAATAAATTCGGTCCTCCAAAACTGCCGATCAAAGTTCTCTCTTGACGATGAAGCCGCCGAGTTGACGTACACAAACTCCAGGTGCTTTCCGTCGAGGGTGTAATGACCGCGACACTCGATCACGCCTCCGAACACCTTTTCCACAAATGCCGACCAGCTTGTCACATTCAGATCGAAGATCCTATTCAACTAAAAACAAAACAAACGTTTTAGGGCATCGATTGACGTGAGTACCGTTTTCAAATTCTGCAGATAAATTTGGAATCTCCTATCAAAGTCCTCGCACAACTCAAACAGAGTGATCTTCTTCGATTTACGGACTAGCGCTAGAATCTCCGCTTTCCAAAAGTCTTTATCATACTGCACAGGAGCCACCGCAATAGGTTCACCGGACTCGACGCTGCTGCTCGCTACATCATTATATCCCAGTTCTATGTGGTTCGGGTCGCCATTTCCAGGAGAAACAATCGACAAGCCCGGGTAAACTTTAAGCAACACAGCTAGAATGCTGGCTTCCTTCAATTCGAAAAGTGTATTCATCTAAACGATAAATTAGTGTTGCGAAGAGGTGCCACTGGACAACTACCGTAAGCAAATCAAAGCTGAGACCATGCTTGATCCCCATATCTTCGCACAATTCGTGCAGAGAAAAATGCTGCAATTCTCGAAGGTAGATGAGGAACTCCTGCTCCCAATACGCTCTATTGTGGACTTCTTCAGGCGGAGCTTCCACAATGGGCTCAGGCTCAGTTTCGGGCACTGATTCTACTACTATTTACTACTGGTTCGACGACTGGCGGTAAACTAAGCGGAGGTGAAGGAGACGACGGCGGCGAAGGCGAAACTGTAGTTGTTCCGATGTAAACCAAATCAATTCGTTTTTTGTCCAAAACGAGACATTTGATGACGCCCGGGAACACTTTCTCAATGACGTCTTTTCGGTTATCTTCATCCAAGCCAAATATCTTGTTCATCTAAACATACGAATTGGCTCACTGTCAGCTGTCAGCAAAGCGCGCCTACCTCCTGCAAGTCAAGTTCAATATCGTATTCGTCGCCCAAATCATCGCACAAATCGTACAAATCAATGCGCTTCGCACTTCGCACCTCTTCAAGAATTTCTGATCTCCAAAATTCGCGATCTTTGCTGATCCTGTACCGAACTTCAATCTTCTTTCTATTATGCCGATCGTAGCCTTTATCATGGCACTTGACAATACGCGGGAAGACTTTCTCAATCACGTCTCGCCGACTGTCTTCATCCAGACCAAAGATCTTATTCATCTAAATTCGGTGATAAAGATGCTTGCGAAACACGTGTAATTCTTACCGCACGAAGATCGAGAACCGCATCGTGTTTATCCTCAAGATCATGGCACAGATCGTACAGGTCGATGCGTTTCGCCCTGCGAATCTTCTTGAGGAATTCCTCCCTCCAAAACGCCTTCTTATCGGAACTCTTTTTCATCTCTGAAATGAACAGAGGAGATAGAATTCACAAATGACGAAGAGAATGAAACAAGTCATATCGGATCAAATCACTATCGCTAATAATAGTGGTGCGAACGTGCGAAATTTGCGACGAATAGGTCTCGAAACGAAGCTGAATTACGATCACGAATTTGGGACTTGCTACGTGTCGCGAAATCGCGTATGTGGGTCTTCCCTTCGTTATTTTTCGCATTAATCGTTGTCGTCAGTGTATTGTGTTGTTTGTCCGTTCTGAGATCAGCAAAACGAAGCTTCCGGAATTCCACAAAATTCAGATTTTTCCCTGTACATCACATTTTCTCATTCGCGCGTTCGTGCAGCAAATCCACCATTATTTATGTACTTGTGCTCGATTTCAGAAACGTTTCGATTTCTCATCCGCGTTGGTCGTTCGACGTTTCAGCTCTCATCATCCATGGAGGACGCAACTACTCCGGTCATCTGCAATGATGATCTCTTTGCTGACACACACGACGTAGAAGATATGGAGGAAGAAATAATGTACGCCGTTACCACAACGCTCGATTGGCTAATCGACACTGTTGCAGCGGACGAGGCTGAGGAGGAGGCCGCTTCTAACTCTGGCTTACTGTCAGGTAGGCTGATTTGTTTCTATTGTGTTGAGCTTGATTTTTGAATTATGTAGAGCTGCACCAGCTCGCTGGCATTGATGAATACTGGACTCTCTACAGAACGGTGTGGATATATGGCCCGCAATCTGAGAAAATCGAAGACCCTGAGTCTGTGACAGAGTTGCTTCCAGAGCTCGCGAAGCGCGTTAATGAAGAAAACTCTTATGTGTTCTTGAAGCTCCTCTACCGCATCTTCCAATGCGTGAGCTTGAATTCGTGAAACTTGAATTTCATAAGAATTTTCAGCATGAAATGCTTTGCGATTTGTCCGCTTCTATGCCAGAAATTGCCCGTTGGTGTCCCGATACTCTCTGGCCTGAAATGTGGTCTATTTTCGAACTGTTGATCGAAAACGACGTACAATCGATCGCAAATCTCGCCCTTTTCTATCAGGTAATTGGTGCAATTTACGATTTTTGTTGAATTTTAGCGTTTTAGTCTATCGACTCTGAAGAAATTCGCGCGATGATTCGTAAAAAGGCGGTCGAGCTCATCTACTATTCGAACCAACGCACTTGGCGGGTGAGAAATGAGGTCATTTTCCAGCTCCACGGCTTTCTGGGATGATGAAGGATCCAGAGCAAATCTTCATTTACATGTATGAGATCGGAAGCTTTGCACTCGTTGGTAAGCCACATAATCGATTGCTGCTGCTCAACGGTCCTTTCAGAGACCAATGCCACGAATCGCGGCGCTCTCGAGCACCTTTTAGCGGAGACGTTGGCTGTGTTGGTTAAAGTTGACACCGAATACGCGGAACAATTTGCCGACGATTTGAATCTGCGATTTGCGAAATCTGCGAAGTCGCGTCATCGAATGAGGTAATGATTGAAGACGCAATTCGCATTTCTCAAGCTTGTTTTTAGCTTTGCATCGATTTGCGCGCATCTGCTGCTTCAACAGAAGATATCAGATGAGCATTTCGACTGTTTGCTCGGAGATGCGTTCTTCCTTTACATGCCACACGACAGTAAGCAGCGACGATTACGAGATTTCGTGGTAATTTTTGTGCTATTTAGAAGCAGCTACAGTTCGCGGAAAGTTTGTTCAAGCTCTGAATCGTCCAGATATGACAACTATCGTCGATTTACCCACAAGAGCTCCTATTCTTCGTCGTCTCCTACAGCACATGAACGCCGTTGACGAATCGGTCACTGTTCGCGAAGCAGCTGGTGAAGTCTTGAGTTTGTTCGAGAAGAAGGTGACGACGAGCGGCATTGGAAGTGAAGACACTGAAGAATGTTTGAAGAGTTCGACGACGGTCTCCGACGAAGACGTGGATTGGGATCATTCGTCCGAATCGGAGCACTCCGATGACGAGCAACCAGTCAAGAAAGAAGAAATGGAAGAGGACGCCTCGAACGAAATGGAATCTGGTTGTTAGGAATCGAACTATTTATTGTTTTGAGATTTTTTGAGTCTGTTGAATCTCGAACGAAGCGATTCGCTTTTCTGGAATGTATAAATGTCTTACATTGCAGCGAGTCGCTGTTTGCCACGTGTTACCGCATTTATGCGTTGTTTCTGCATTCAAACCGGTCACTCCTCGTGATAGCGGGGAGTCGAGTGGTGATGGCGACACGATGACGTGAGGATGAGCAACGCGGCGGCGGCCCTGATCGATTGGTCAAGTCGCCACGGCCGATCGCCGCTGTCGGCGCCGCGACGGGTGGCGATTGCACACGTCGGCGTGTTTTCATTTGCAGACTTTGGAACTGTATTGATCGGTTTGCGGACAACCGAGTGGCTGTCTAGACTTGTCTGTATATCGACGCGTTGTCTGCTTGGTGCGCGCGCCCTTGGAAAGATAAGATTTGCAAAGGTTCGATTCGTGGTTTTGTTGGTCGCCATCTAGCGCCTGTAATCCGATTTTCCATGTAAAAGCTGTAGGTTACGGTAGTTTGTCAGTTTGTTGCGAAATTTCCATCGAAATAATCAAAAATCGAGCAATTCGAACGTGCAATTTTTCAATATTCGACTTGTTTTCGTTGCGAAACAAGTTTTCATCTTTTGTTTTCCATAATCCTGTTTATCGACCTGTAAAAGTCACGGGGCAACGGTAGATTTTGCCATTTGACAACTACGATTTGACAAGTACGAGCCGGCATCTGCATTGACCGAACTTGTGAATTTTCAGTATTTGTGGTTTCTATTCCCGTTGAGACCGTACTGGTTGTATTCTAGCAGTTCTAGATCAGGACTGCAAAGCTTAAATGATCTTCAAATCAAAATTCTTCAAATTTTCAATGAAACCGAACATGCGAATTTTCTCAAAACTCGTTTTTTGTCGTTTTACATGTTTATCCTGGCCAGCCTTTCAGCAGCATTGGCTTGAGAACATTCCACATATTTCAAACCGAACATGCAAACTTTCCAAAAATTCTTCCGTAACTTTCCGTTCGAGACTCATTCTGCCCAGTTCTCTCCTCTAAACCTCCCCATCCGGCATCTCTCAGATCTCAAATCCGCGCCTTAATCCCTCGATTTCTCAAAGTTCAATATGAAAGGCCGATGGCGCTCGCTCGCGCGCTCGGTCTGCTGACACCTCGCGCGAAAGCCGAATTCTCTCATGGCTTTTGTTTTCGCGCGCGCCACAAATGTCTCTGCATCCTCGAAAACAACATAATTGTTCTCCCTTCGCGTGTGAATTAGTAATAAACTCCCGCCACGAGACGAAGACAACGAAGATTCGACTAATTGTCTTCGCTGCGCTCTGCGTGCGCACGAGAGAGTCGATATAGGGCTTGCGTGCGCTACGCTAGCGATATCGAAATTAGGTTCTAGTGCACGTGGTTCTATGGTTTGTATGTTTTGAAGGAGTAAAGTTCGCATGTTCGGTTCACATGTCTTTGGCGATTACTGGGCTGGCCGGACGAAACGGGCGAACCGGTGGAATCTGTAAGAGCCTGAGGTTCTCATTATTAGCATACATAAAAAAGGGTAAATTTCGCACGTTCGGCCAGCCAACGATTCAAGCCATTCTACGTTTGTACTGTATTCAGGATTGAATTAGAACAAACCGAACGTGTGAATTATGCATATTTGAGAACAACGATCGGTTAAAAATCTAAAAATTTGACATTTGCAAAGTTCGCACGTTCATCCTGGTTGCTTTTATTGGCGCAGACAGTGCGCAAAGGCAGGATTTCAGACGAATCTGTCCAGCGAAATGCAAAATATCGATTTAGCTGAAAAGGATGAGATACGGTGGGTACTGTAGCCTCGCGTTTGAGTGTCAAGTCCCACTCAATAGCTTCTTAAAACCTACCGTACCTGTGACCTATTCGAGTGATCTCTGCCACTCTAGAACTCTTGTTTTCGTTCTCCATATTTACCTAAAATCATTAATCCTGTTTTCCTCAAGACACCAACAAGTGACTACGGTAGATTTCATCAAAGGCGCGCCGAAGGCAATGTGAGAATGTCGGGAAACGTCGCCAGGGAGTGTCGACCAAGTGAGCGTTGTTTCGCGCGCGCGTTATGACAGCTGACAAACTCTTATATGATGTTCTGCAGCTGCGGAATCGCGTAAACCAATATTCGCGGTTCAGGTGCGCACACAGGCGCGCCAGTTGTCCTCCAAACGTTGCATTTGGTATCAGAGAAGAGAACTTTAGGGTTATAGTTGCTCTCCACTCGCCTGTGTGCAGCACCAAAGTGCATCACTTTCATTGCAGCTCATTCTCAGACACGTCTGAGTCTGCAAAGTGTGGAGACAGTTCGATTGCTTCGTGAAATGTTTCTCGAAAAGAGGCGATTTGCAGTTGCGGTACGCGTGTGTGCAAATGACCTTTTCGTCGTCGAATTGCAGCTGCGGCGCAACCAGATGCTGCGCATGATTTCATTTCTGTTTTTGCCTCCGATACGCGTTGCGCTGCGCTCTAGCTTCGCCAGTCGGAAAGACGGGAGATTGTGATGACCGAACGTGTGAAATTTAGCCTCTTTTCTTCTGTCAAAGCAATATTTGCGTGAGAAAAACGCCAATTTTGGCCAAAAATTGGAGTGGGTTAGTCAGAAAAACGCCGAAAATGCTAATCTGTGTTGGCTTGCTTGTCTCGACTGTAGACTGATTACGGTAGCCTTTCTCTGGCGGCTAAGCACTTCATTCCAAGTGTGACCAGTGCGATTTTTTTCTTTAGTGTTACGGTAGCCGTGAAGCGCAATATTGCGGTTGTTAAAAGAAGATTTTTGATGATTTCAGACACGTTTTCAGACGTCAAATTGAATTTTTAGACTTTTCAATATATTTTTTGTCCTTTTGTGTTTGTTTTGGACAGTCGGTTACGGTAGTTGTTCACAACTCTGTGCTCACAAACGCTCAAACCTTCACTTCTTCTCCTCTTCCCGAGCAGACCTACTGACTTGACTGTAGCGTTATTGTAGCACCTTTCCACTCGAAAACACAACTTTAGACTGTCGATTACGGTAGTTTTCGCCTGTTTGTGTTACAAACATGAATTTTGCAGTTTGTAAGCATTTCAAAGCATTAGGCCTGAAAATACCTTTCTAGAGGGCTAACCAATCCCGTGACTGTCGCCCTTCTATCATCGTAGCTTTAGAATGACCATTTCTGTCCCTTTTTCGGTCCAAACTCCGCGAAAATCCGCCTCTCGCCTCCCCTTTGTCTCCAAATGTGCCCTTTACCCCCAAAAGACCTCTTGCGCACTCGCTCGCTCATGCCAAAGCGTCGACAGCCCCATCGTCGTCGTCGTCGTCCTCGTAAGAGGCGATATCAACAAAGTGTCCCTTCGGGCATCAAATCGAGCGTCGCGCTCCTTCGCGGTAGCCGCCGGTGGCGCCCTCCTCTCCCTCGCTTCCTCCGCATCGCTTCTGGCACTCTGCTGCCGCCGCTGGCCTGGCGACGGCGGTCTGGTGTTGGTGGCGGTGTGTTGGTACATGTTGGTTGGCCGTCGGCGCGCCCTGAGGCGGCCGGCCGGCCATTATTGTTTTGACGACCACCGCTGACGAGAAAACAGTGCTGAGCTGAGGGCCTGGCCAGCAGCGGTCTCCGTGTGTGTGTGAGACACACGGGAATCGATTCCTCCAGCGGCGGCAGCGGCGCCTGCGGCTCCTCTCCCGCTTGCTGCCCGGTGGCGGCGGCGGCGGCAAGAAGGGAATAAGTGGCTAGCGCAGTGCGTGTGTCCTGTGGCCAAGCAGCAGCAGCAGCAGCCGCAGCAGCAGCGTAGCCACACACGTAGCCTGGGGCTGTTTTGTGGTGTTGAGGTGAGAAGGAGAACAGGAACGCTTTTAGGCGCCTTGCAGCACTCCCTCCCTCCCTCCGCTGCCTGGCCGTTGCTCTCTTTTTAACGGACGAGGCGGATTAAGCGCGTGTTTGTCGCTCGCGCGCTCCTCGTGCGTGGAGAACATGTTGCAACACGGGGAAGAACGGAGAGACGGACGGACGGACGACGTGTGTGGCGATAGACCACTTATGCAAAATGCGACATGTTTTGGCGACGCCGCCGCCGCCCGCTTGACAGCCGACCGCGAAGACAACAACGACGAAGACAACGAGGCGAATGACACTAGCGTTTTGACAACAACGCGCGTGTGCGCTCGCTGCAGCGTGTTGCGGAGAGCGAGCGAGCGAGTCGCGGAGGCTATTTTCGGAAGCGACGATAATCGTGCAAATTGCAAATTTGTCGGTTGGAGAGTGTTGGTGTCGGTCGGTCGATTTGGTGGCTGAGGAGTGGGTGAGTGAATGTTGTCGAGTAGTACTGTAATCAAGTGTTTTGTCGATTGAATTTTTACTGTAAAGATTAAAGGAAAATGAAGGTCGAAATTGCGGTTTTCATTTCAAGAGTTTGTTTTTGATTTTTGAGGGTAAATCAAGTTAAAAACACTTGCGCGCATTCTAATTTCTGTTTAATTTAATTTCTGGTATTTTTTCAAAATTCAAAAATTGTTTTTATTCTCGCTGTGGATCCTGATTGTAATGGAAACAATTGAACCATTTTTTTACATAACTCCGGGAGCAAATTTTCTGCCATTGTCCTACAAAAAATATTTTTAATTGATTTCTTTTTTTTTCTAGCTTTGTGTTACTGGAAGTTACACGCACACAATTAATTTCTTTTTGGTTTGTTCACTTCAAAAATTAAAAAAAAAGTTAAAAGATCTTGTGTGGGTGTTGGTCGGTCGAATTGGTGGCTGAGGAGTGGGTGAGTGAGTGAATGTTGTGGAGTAGTATTGTAAGGAAGTGTTTGGCAGATTGAATTTTACTTTTAAGATTAAAGGAAAATGAAGATCAAATGGCGGTTTTAGAATTCATGATGCTGTCTTTAATTTTTGAGCGTAGATCAACCCAGACAAAGCCACCAGCTTAGCGCGCATTCTCATTTATTTCTGATTGTTTAGTTAAATTTTTGGCATTCATTTAACATTCAAAAACTGTTTTAATTCTTGCTTTGGATCTTAGTTGAATGGAAAAAATAAATGATTTTACATTATTTCTGGAGCAAATTACCCAAAATCTTTTATTTTTGGAGATACAAAAACAATTAAAATTAATTTCTTGTTTTTTTAGCAAGGATAGCATGGTAAATGTGCCAATGGAAGTTACACACAATGAGATAATTTTTGGTCCTTGTATTTTTTACTATTAATTGAGAATTTTTTGTTGAGAATTTTCAAAATTCAAATTGCAATTTAGTCTATTTTTGATCTTCTTGCTGGTTTGATGATTCTGATGAGGATTTGTAATTTTTTGATTCCTTCTCAAAAGTGAATTAATGGCATTTATGTAAAATTTAAGAAAATTTTGCTTAGCGCAAATTTGATTTTTATAGCTTTGATGTGGACGTTTGTGTTCTCTATTTAATTGCGGCTCTAAAATCCAAACAAGTAATTGAAAATTCAGCGAAAATTGGTGGTTTTGGAATTTATGCGATTAATTTAACCAATTTGAGATTGCACTGTATTTATCTCAATTGAAAAATTGCTGTACTCTAGGAACAAGGCGGGTCAGAGGGAAAGGGCATTCTTAATTGTATGGCAGATCGATGCCTTAAATTTTCCTTTTTCATAACCTATCCTTTTCCATCCAACTATCTCGATCTTGTTTCAGTTTGCTTTTTGCCGTAATTTTTGTTCATTTGTTGATCATATTGGCATGTTTGGCATCATACTGTTCAATTTTTGACGCCTGATCCCGTTTCTATGGTGTCATACTGTTGAAACTTGTTTAGCGAGCTCCATTATTTTGGATAGTCTTCACAAAAGCTAAGAAAACAACAATCACAATTAATGATTTATTTTCGGCCTTTTTTCAAAGCACCAAATTGCACCAAAGTTTAGTTAATTAAATATCAACTTTGAAAAAATTTTACCTATACTGTAATTTGGCTGATTTCTGTTGATAGGATTTTTTGGAACGTTTTTTTGAATCCATTTTTTAAATTGAAATCCAAAATATGGTTTCAGTGAAAACATTAAAATTGGGATTATTGCTGGCTGCAGAATCGATCTGTAGCAAATTCATTCTAAAAGGCTCACAATTTTAACTTTTCAATTTTTTGTCCAAGAGCCGCAAGTGGCATTTGTCAAGTTAAAAACTTGCAAGATGGAATTTTTTTTACATTTTTTGTTATTCTAGCTTCCAAGAATCGAAATGAAGTAAACAGCACGTGCTGCTTCTATTGCCGTAGCGTTATGGATCAGACATCTATAACCACGAAAGAGTGAAAGAAGTCGAGAAAACCATATTGACAAGGCATGTGTTCGTGGTTAGTTCAACGATTTTTTTTTGCATTTGTGTGTTTGGAGGCGATAGATTATATTGTTAATCTACAATTAATCCACGTGTCAAACTTTAATTTTTTTAGTTAATTTAGTTAACATATTAATTTGATGATTTTTGTTCTGCTGCAGAACCTCCTTTTCAAACTGAAACGCTTGAATGAAATATTTTATGCTTTTGATGGTTTGACATTAATTTAAGTCTTAAAATGTAGCCGTTTTTTGGCGGTGCGAGTGTCTTATCCAACTGCCACCGTTGAATCGTGAAACTCCAAAATGTTAAAAAACAGCAAATTAAGACTGCGGGGTTTTTTGATAGGTCCAAATCGGATGATTTGGAGGGATAGTTGTCAACAATAGTTGAAAATCAAGATTATTCCATCAATTGTAAAAACCACATTTTTGCTTCTTCTTATTTTAGCCGAGTACTGTTCTTAACTACAATCTTTTACGTATAAATTTCAACAAAAATAACAATTTTTTCGAACATAATTATGTCATATTTTATGCTCGTCGATTTTGTTGTTTCTCAGTGCAGTGAGTGACGAATAGAGGTCTTCTTAATGTCGATTTCGCAGCATCCTAAATGATCGACGTACAACTTAAATTTTTGACACTCGCTACAGCCTCTTCCGATCTTTTCAAACAATGATCCGTTCTCAGCGGAGAATTTATTTTTGAGATTAAATATCAGCTTTACCCAATACGCCCCAAGTAGTGGGAAATAACAAACAACGCTTTCAGTAAACATTTTTGGCATTTGCTAGAGATGGTTGAACGGATATAAGTATCCAGATCAAGATTAATCCTTTAATCGTAAAAAGAGCAAATTTTTGTTTTCAACTACAACGTTTTAAAGATAAATGTCAACAAAACTTTAATTTTTTGGTCAAATGAGGATCACTGCTTGGAGATTGCTTTAAACAATTGATGTTCAAAACTGTAATTAAATTAGCGTGTAAGAAGAGTTTAACATTTTTGGCTTTATTTGAATCTCATTTCACAGTGATCTGTTGTGTTAACTTTGGTTCTTGCCATCGAACACCGATTTAATGCAAAACGACACCTTCCTTGCAGTCTCTTTAACATAATACAGGTGTTCTTTACTACTTTAACACGCTTCACAGTGTAATCCTTGTAGTAAACATGTTTAAACTTTTTTTCCTGTTTTTCTCGTTCCAGTTTGACCCTAAATTGAGCGCACCTGGTGTTGCTTACACATAGAAAAGAAACATCCAGGGACCATAATTTCAGTTTTACAGGCCAAAAAACAAGCAAAATCGACAGTTTCAGTTTGTATTCCAACATTCGTTGAATTTCTGAAATCTTTCTTTTCTCCGTTAATTCTTCTATTCTTGCAATTTTAAGTTGAAATTATGCTTTTTGAGAGTCCAAAATGTATTTTTTCATCTTTGTAATTGGCTGTTATATCGTAGACATCCAAGAGTGATAAAATATAAATTTTAGATATTTAGGTAAAATATAATTTAGCTTTAGAAGTTTGAATGCTAATTAGAACGTCATTAGAAGAGTAGAATCAGAACACGAAAGTGCTAATTGTAAATTGTTCAATTTTTTACAATTTCTCGACATAATTAATTGTAGGTATTTTATTGTTTGCATTTTTGTTGTCAAAACTCTTGCAGTTGTAGCAAATAACCCATTGTCAGCCATCTAAAACACTACACGGAATTCGGTGCTTTTGAGTCAAATTTTTGAAATTTGGTTTCTAGTTGTCAAAATATTTCGTGTCAATTATCATTTTAAGGCTTGTTACAATTATTTATCTGTAAATCTTTAAAAAATGCAATCCAAATGTAGCAAAAACAAATTTTCTTATTTTGGATCTCATTTGTCACCGCAAAATCAAATCATTTTAGTAAAATATAAACAAATGATCTGAAAGTGAGCATCAATTTCTGGAGAAGATGTTACGGGCGGATTTTTCAGTAGGATCATCAAATCGCAATTTAATAAAAAAATTTCAATTTTTGAATACTAATCAAATTTACCGCAACGCGGATTTTGTTCACATGGACTCGTTTCTTTTTTGCCTATTGTTGCTTTTGGGTTGTCCTCAAGAATCAGCAAAAATCAAAAGTTTCTTCAAAAATGCAGTTAAAAATAATTTTTGTGTACGAATGCTCCAAGTCTGGATTCATTTGTTTTATTCGATTCTTTCAATATAGCCTTTTCACTGCTTGACGCTCAGAGCAATTCCGGCAAAAAACTCGAGTTCCTGGGAGTTTTTTCCCCGTTTTTCCACGGTAGAGATTGTTTGTCTTGTTTGTTAATAGTTTTTTACGCTAAATCGCTAAATTATATTTGGTAAATCAGAGTTTTTAAATAAAATTTAAATTTTTGGTATGTTAGCAAACATCAACTTCTGAAGTAGATGTTACGTGCGAATAGAGTTCAGGAGGATCATCAAATCGCATTTTAATAAAAAATTCCAATTTTTTGAATGAAAATTAAAATAACCATTACATGGATTGGACTCGTTTCTTTTTTGCCAGTGGTTGCTTTTGGGCTATCCTCAAGAATCAGCAAAAATCCATTCGAATTCAGTTAAAAACTAATTTTTGTGTACCAATGCTCGAGTCCAAAATCGATCGCCATTGGACTCTTTTGTCTTACATATTAGATTCTTGCAATCTAGTAATTTCACTGCGTGACGCGCAGAGCAACTCCGGCAGAAACTCGAGTTCCTGGGTGTTTCTCGTTTTTTCACTACGTAACTAACTACGTAACTACGAGTCACTAATCACGAGTTGGTCACGAGTAAACAAGTTGTTTGTTACGCTAACCGCCAAATTATTTTTGACGGTTCTTGTGATGGTAAATTCAGAGTTTTTAAATAAATTATAAATAAATGACAATTTCTGAAATAGATGGTACATGCAGATACATTCAGCAGGGCCATACAATCGTGATTTAATAAATTTTTGCGTTCCAACAGACAGCAAGACTTTACAATTTGTGAAATGAAAAGACCACTGACAAGCCCAATGTGAGCTTAACTTCCGGCTCCTCCACAGCACTTCGATAGACCCAATTTTCAACCGAACAAATTGAAGATCAACTTTCTTTTTCAACCGAAAAACCAAATCTGTCAGAAAGCTAAATGAAATGTTCCTTTATATAACTAAAATTTCATTTTATTTTTGCATTGGAGTTTGTGTGGAATTCTACCTTAAAGATTTGTTTTGCTAGGTTGTGCTGTAGATACCTCTGCGAACATAACCTCCCATTTTTGCATCCCAACGAGTTGTCCTCAATTTATGATCTTTTTTTCTCCCGCTTGATTTGTTATTAGTTTTACTGTTCTTTGTATTTCTTTTTGTCGTGACTGCTTTCGAAGGTTTATTTTCTTTTTGTCCTTCTGTCGTGGGTGCTTTCTCTAGAAAAGGAGCCTTAATGTCGTCCAAAGCTTTTTTGACGAGTTTTTGGGTTTTCGAATCCAGTGTGAAGCAAGCAACGCTCTGACCGTTTAAATGCTCGTTTTTCGTGCTTCCATCTTTTTCCGCTTTCTTAGGGTACTCTAAACTTGGTAAAGCAGGGAACCTGGGAATTGACGAAACAATCCACACGGCATCCGTGTTGCGAGTTATCAGAACTCCTTAAAATTAAACTAAACATACAAAGTAAAAAATTAAAAAGTTAACCTTTGCAGTGCACTTTCCTTAATGGATTTATAGGTACATAGCCCACAGGAGGCTGATCGCTGTACAACTCAAAATCTGATGAAAGTTCTTGTGCATTTTTCAAAGTACGAATAAGAGGCTAAAAAATTGGTAAAATTTTTTGTGTTGTGTGCTTACCGAGCTTTCTCCATCGGCGAGGGCTGCACCATCTTCAATTTGTTCGGTTGTGCGTCCATGTATCCACACTGAAGACTTCTATGGATATGCATTATGAAGCTAAATTAAAAAAACAACCCTAACAGTTTACTGTAAAACTTTAAATCAAATCAAATCATAGTTTCAAGGCTAAAAACAAAGGTAACGCGCAAACTCACAAGTTCACTGGTTTTCCTGCGGCGTTCACACACGACAGTTTGTTCTCTTCCTTCCCTGTTGTCATATCTTGGACTAAAGTTTGTTGTAAGTTAAGCTGAGAGTTGTCTACGAATTGGTTCTGTTTGGAATCGGATTGTTTTGCATCTGGGTTTCGAGCGCTAGATTGAGATCGAGTGTGCATTGCAACTGGTTCCGATGTGTATTCGATTCATTTCTTCCACCTTGCCCAACAAAACGTTTCTTTGTCTTGTTTCTTACAGACAACAAGTTGGTGTTCAGTAACGGCACTTGCACTGGAGCAGGCCTTAAGTGTATCAATTGGCCAATTTCCTTAGCCACCAAAAGAACTATCAACATCGTTTTTATGGAATTCATGATTGCAACTGAAATGGTGAGGTTTAAGCAAAAACGACAGACTGCTCACATGACAAAAAATTCCCAACCAAAAAAAGACATTGAAAAAGGTTGAATTTTTTGGGATCGCTTATATTGGTTTAAAAATAATTGTGAAAAAACGCTGAGTTAAATTACTATAAACGCTGAAGCGCGCGCAATCCGCGCCTTTATTAACTCTGATTGTAATTAACCATCTTGAAACTTTGAAACACAAACATACCGTTGGTTTGCGCTTTATTATATTAAATTACTATGAACGTGGCACTTAACAAAATCCTAAAATTTACCCTACTTGATTTTGATTAAATTCAGGTTAAATCTTGTTGGGACCGTTTAATCTAAAATTCAAACAAATTTCAACAGTTCATAAACTTGAATTCGAGTTTAAAAATAATTTCGAAAAAGAAATCAAAATTTTCCATTCCAAAATTCAGTTGGAATTTAATTTTTTGCGATGCAGATGCTCCATTCCACAATCAATCACCATTGGATTCATTTGTTTTATTAAATTCTTGCAATATAGCATTTTAGTGCTTGACGCTCAGAGCGTTTCTGGCAGAAACTCTAGGGTTTCTATTTTTGTGAGTTTGTCTAAACGGTATAAATCAGCAATCTATTCCAGCAACCAGTAATCAGCAATATTTGATTTGTGAAATAAAAAGACAAGGCCTATGTTAGCTGACCACTTTGACTCAATTTTCAGCTATATGAAATATTCTTTTATTTAACTAAAATTTCACTTTATTTTTGAGCGGAGATCTTTCAACCCTAACGAAAATCAGTGTCAAAATTTGTGTGGAATCCTACCTTGCACATCTGTTTTGTTAGGGTGTGCTGATAACCTCCCAAACGCGTTAAATTTCTACACGGGACCAACAACGATTTAAACAGTTTAATTTTTTGCATTTTGGTCAGTAAGAACAATTTTTTTGTCCTCCGTTCAGTTGCACTGTGATTTATGCAAATCGATCAGTTTTCTTCTGAACGGCTATAACAAATGTTTCCATTTTTGTGTATCGCAAGTGTGGACATTATTCAGGAATCCACAATTTCTTCGATTTTAGCAATAAACCAAAGACCTTATTTCCATTGAACAGATCTTTTTAATAGCCTTTTTTAAAGGTTTTTTTTGGGGATAAAGAGAGCAAAGAAGGAGAAGGAGATTGCCATTTAGAAAAACAAAGAGTAATTTAATTTTTGCAATTTCCTTTCAGCTTAATTTAGAAATTGCAAGATTTGATATTGACTTCATAGATAAATTCAATTTTTTGCTTCTTGTACCAATATTGAACTATCGCATACTGCGACGCCATTCAAAATTCAAATTCATTTTTGTTGTTTACAATACCTTCCAATTAAATATCAAATCACTGCAATGCTGATAATGTCTAAAAAGGCTGAAATGTTTTTTTTGAATTTTTTGAAAATTTACCTTGGAAGCTGAACTTTTTGCAAGATTTTTTGCAAGTCGCTTTTTTATAGGTTTTTGTGGGGATCAAGAGAGCAAAGAAGGAGAAGGAGATTGCCATTTAGAAAACAAAGTAATTTAATTTTTGCAATATTTTAACCCAATTTAGAAATTGCAAACTTTGACATTGACTACATAGGTAAATTCAATTTTTGCTCTTGTACTTCACGTACTTGTACTACTGCCTCTTGTATATTTATTTTTGGACATATTGACTGTGTACTACGGGCATACATACTGCGACGCCATTCAAAATTCAAATTCATTTTTGATGTTCAGAATACATTCAAACTAAATCTCAAAAATCAGTGCAATGCTCGAGAATATTGCATAAAAAGGCAAATAATCTTTTTAATAAACGTTGGTCGTTTTGAAAATTTCACTTTGTAAGCAGTGAACTTTGAGATTTTTTGAGTGAAAGTTGCGTTTTTTTTTCATTTTTTGCACATGTCCTGCAAAAGCCATTAAATAGCTTTTCAAGTATCACAACATTTTTGAAATTTTTTTCGAAATTTACTTTGGATGCTCAACTTTTTGCAAAACTTTTTGACAATTTTGAGTAAAAGTTGAGTTTTTGTGTCATTTTTTTGCAAACGCGTTAGTTGCGAATTGTTGCAAATGTTGCAAATTTGCAGATGCAAATTGGAAACATCCCGTAAAGCCATTAAATAGCTTTTCATCATTGCAAAGAATCGAATTTTCATATGAAAAACAAGCGTTTTGGATTATCAGATTAGGTTTAAGCTTGGCCAGTTCTTAAGCAAATGCCGTAAACCCAGTATTTTTTGTCCATTCGGTGATCCAAACACTATTGCTCAAGATAACATCTTTCGAAATCTCGTTTTCAGCTTTTCTCATTTTTTGCTCCTAATTATTGTCAACAATGCCTTGTTTTTGCGTGAGTTCAGTGAAGCGCACAAATCGGTGAGTCGCGCTCCGGATTTCATCATCCCGTTTCCTCCTACGCTATTTTTTCAATATTTTGCTGACCTGAGGCCAAATATTTAATAATTGTTTAATTGGTGCAAAGTTGCAAATCTCAAAATTTTTAAATTGATTTTTGCCTGCGCTCTTTTGCCAGTCGCCATTTCGTTTCAACTGGTACAACAGATGCAATGGGCAAGATTAAAAATGGCTATGAATGCTCGAATTGGAATAAATTAAAATGTAGTTTTTGAGCTTCAGTTAGCCGCTCTTAAATTTAGTTTTTTTAATTTTTAAATTTCAAATGGCCGATTTTTTTTACTTCTTCTAATGGTCGTTAAAGAGTTTAGTGAAGCTCACAAATCGGTGAGTCGAGCCCCGGATTTCATCATCCAGTCCTCCTACGCCTTTTGTTCAATTTCGAAAATTTTGCAATGTCAGGTTGATTATTTGCAGTGAAATCTTAAAAGTTCCAACAAATTTAATTCAATTTTTCATTTTTGCTCAGGGCAAATTTGGTTAAAACAAATACCAAACATGCAATCTGTAAGGTTAAAAATGGCTCAAATCCTCGAATTTGAATAAATTGACAATGTAATTTTTGAGTTTCGCTTTGTCGCTCGTAAATTTATTTTTAGTTTGTTTTTAGTTTTAAATTTCAATTTAGCTACAAACTTTCATTGTTTTTTGAAGTAGGTCGGCGACGTAATTAACTAATTTTTAAAAAGCAATTTATGTTTTTAAACGAATTTTTTACGTTAAAATTACACGATTTTCTCAATTTATCCGCTTCCA
This sequence comes from Steinernema feltiae, assembly GCA_007213375.1. NCBI lineage: Eukaryota > Metazoa > Nematoda > Chromadorea > Rhabditida > Steinernematidae > Steinernema > Steinernema feltiae. The sequence goes on along the minus strand of MQUG01000840.1, from coordinate 5,525 downwards.
ATTTTCAAAATTTTTGCTTGTCTGAACTGAAAAACAGTTATAGTCTTGATTTTTAACCCTCTTTCCTAAATCTCCTCAAATTCCGATCAACTCGATAACTGTGGTATTCGATTTTTTACTCCTACTCTCTCTCTCGCTGTCAGAAAATATATTTTTGTGATTTAATAAATTAATGTGATTTTTGAGGAATTTTATTTCGAAATTTCATTCTTTTTCAATAAAACGTTCTCAATAATTTGCACTTCAAGTCGCACTGGTAAGACATCCCCGTCAAAAGTCCCCAAATCAAGCCCAAAAATTTGGTCTTTGATTTCTTCCTCCCACTCTCTCTCTTTTGTTCTCAATAAATGAATCCATGTATCTGAAAAATTAAAAATGTAGTTTTTCAGCCACGTTTTACATCTGTTGAAACCAGTTACCTCTAAGCATCGGCAACAAATGAATTTTTAAATCAAAATTTTTGATCATCTTCGCAATCCCTCGTGTATCTTTTAAGCTTTGCGTTTAAATTACACGATTTTCCCACCTTCGTCCCAAATCAATTTCAATTAATTCAAATTTTTCTATTTTTCAACTTTTTACTATTTACAGACCCCAAAAGAGTTACAGACCCCAACTCGCTCTCTCCCAAATCTCCTCAAATCCCCATCAACCCCAAAAACTCTGTGCTCTTCGACCGCTTCCTCCCACTCCCTCCCGCCGCTCTCAATAATTGAATTAGCCGCCCCAACTCCTAATCTCTGATCCGTGTTTTGTTCACCCCAAATTCGCCACTTCCTCTCGCTTCGCTTCCTCTCCGTTGAAGAGAAAAACAGGACGCCCACTTTTGGCCAATTAGTATTTGTTTGATCGCGTGGCCATCGACTGACTTTTGTCCTTTTACCAGCCTCCGCCGCCTCCTCGCCGCCTTTGTCGCCGCCTCGCGCTCCGAGCGTCAATTAGGCGCCAATTCGCTGATTTGTTTTGTGTTTTTTGCTGCTGCGGCGGTGGCGACGGCGCAGCGCAGCGTCTGCGAAACTCCTTTAAGAGAGCGAGCGAGGCGGCGGTGGCGAGCGCTCCTCACTCGCCACTCGCCGGCCGCCGCCTGAGGGTTCGCGTTCGCCACCGCAGCCATCGCGCCGCCTCGTGATATCATTTTGTATGCTCGCGCGCGCGCGCTCGGCCCCGGCAGCCGGCGGCGATTTATCGACTCCCGGGCCGCCATCCAACACCAACCAACTAACCACGCGGGCGAGCGCACTCGCTCTCGCTCGCTCGCACACATTCATACACACATACATACACACACACACACTGAACTGACTGACTGAACCACTGAGGGGAAGAGTGGAGAGAGAGAGACTCACTCACTCATATACACGCCGCAGTCTCGGCAGTTTCACTTGAACTACTTTCTCAGTTTCACTTGTTCGTCTGCCCGATTCGATCGGGTTTATGGGCGCGCGCGAAGAGGTTGGGAGGTGCGAGTGTTAGAGTCGCTTATTAGGGCAACGTGTTTATTTGATGATGCGTTAATTGGGCGGATTTTAAGGTTGAAGGTAGCGGGGCCAAATAGTTTACAAAGTCAGACGGGTTAACTAGAATTTTAATCACATTTTCACATTTTACAAAGGTTTCAGGCTGCAGTTACTAAAATTTAAGCTAGAGAAAACTATGTTAAGTGGATTTTTGGCACCTTGCTAGCAATATTTGGAAAGAATTTATTTTGAATTCTTCTTCATCACTGGGTATTTTGTTTATTGGTTAGTTCCGTTTTTAAAATTACTGTATTAATAGTTGAGTTTTTGGAGGTTGCTTAAAAGCATGCAGAAGTAAGAATCCAAACTTTCCTAATCTAGAACGAAATTCAAATTTTTTCTGGCCGATTCATTATTGTTTATGGGCACGCGTTTGAAGATGTGGATTGCGAGTGTGGAAACGTGTTTACGCGATGATGCGGATTTTAGGGTTTCAGGTGGAGATCAAATATTGTACAAAACAGAAACAGTTGAATGTTTGATCCTCGGAGGACTGCTGCAACTTAAAATGTCATTTATTTTCCTGTTTCTCTTGTCACATTGATGGGCGCAATTGGTTTTTAGATGCTTATCATTGAACTGAAAGTTAGAGAACTGATGAACAAATATGTTTTTTTCTTTTTTTCCGTTAATTCCAACATTATTAATTAATTCCATCTCTACTGCATGATTAAATTCCAATTTCAAATTCAAATGCTTGCAAGCAACTATTTCAAATTTTTGATAATAACATCAGTGCGATGTTTGTTTGTGTTTGTGCGATAGGATGTTTTAAAGCAACTGCCAAATAAGAAACTTTTATTATTGACAGAAAGATGAAAATTGCAATTTATCATTTTAGACGCTAATTTTGATTTTATTTTGGGACTTGTATTTTGAAATTGTGGGCTTTATCACACTATTTTCAACCTGAGAAAACCTGAAAACGTAATGCTGTTTGAATTAAAAGGTAGTTTTGTGTTTTTCTATATTTTCCTGCGAATATTTGCCCGATTAATTAATAAGCTTGAGTTTGGGGTACAAATCGATTGGTTTCTAGGCGCTCAACATTAAACTGTCAGTTAGAGAACTGGTTTGTGAAGAAATTGATACATTTTTTTGTTGGTTTAAATTTTATTTTTGAATTCAAAAACCTGCAAATTTTTGATCTTCGGCGGTTTTTTGATCAGAGTGCCAAAAACTAATTCGTCTTGCTTAAAAAGCTTAAAATCTGGTAATCAATTTTAGGTCCGTTTGAAAATTGTAAGAAGTGAGGTATTTGCATGCAATGTTCCGTGATTGAATTATGCAGTGAATTTTGAAATTATTTGACCAGTTTGGGTGAAAGGTGAGTTTTCGTTATTTTTTGAACATAATTCCTACTGTAAACTCAAGAACGCCACTAAACAGCTTTTCAAGCATCACAAAGAATAGAATTTTCGGAACATAAAAATCTTTTAGGAATATAAGATTAATTTTTTGGTTGTCCAATTTAGGGCGTCATAGCATGTTGTAATCAATCACCATATCCGAGGAGGGCAAGTCCGAGCGTCGAGTGTTTGCCTGTTAAATTTGTCTAAATAATAGGCTTCAGCTTGAAGTAAAAAACGTAGTCTTCCAATGCTGAAACTCTCAATATCCAAGTAGTTAAATTTTTTGTCCGCATCTTTTTTCAATTTCAATAAATGCAGCTTTGAGACACCAATGTCGCGATAACAGGGTATCTATCCTTCTTCTATCGTTATATATTTTGTGAAAAATATTTTTTTAATTGTAAACACGCCCTTGCGTGTTTACAATTAAAAAAAGTGTTTACAAGTGTTTACAATTCCATGCCTAAAACAGGTTTGACAAAAATTAAACGATTTTTGAACTCTTTGAACTCTTTGAACTCAAACTGGCATTTACCCAAAGACTCAAATAAACTTTTTTGCTCTTTTTTTGGTAGGCGTACGACTGCAAAACTGCGATTGTTCTTAGTTCTAGCCTCAGCATAAGCCTAGCTAAGGTTGTTAACATAGTTTCTTGGCTAATCAGGCTTTGTTGATAGAGCACATTACTCTGTGCCTAGTTTTGATTGTATATTTTTGAAATCAATTGATGCCATTTTGTTAGCCACCGTTCCATGTTTTTTTGTCTCCAAACGTCATCATACATATTAAATACCGTGAAACTTTTGTTTTCTTATTCTTAGTAGAGGCTGTGTGGATTTATTGAAATTGCTTGAACGTCATATTTTCGGTTTGATTATTAAAGCTCCAAATTTGGTTAATTTTATTTTTTGTGCGTTGTCCAGAACCGTTTAATGATTTTGATTTGGTAGTTTGAATTCGAATTATTAGTTACTTAAAATTATTGACCATAAAGCCATTAAATTAGGTAGATTTTATTTTTTGAGTGTATTATAAAGCACTTTTATTCCAAATTTGTTTCAAATTTTAAAATGAAAGTTCCATAATGGTTTTTTGAGATTTGAATATTTGATTTCGTTTTTTTGCCGTTGTAATGCACTCACTCTCTTTGACCACTTTCTATCGCCGATGTAAAATTGATTTCTTTTTTTCTTGAAACGATTGCGATTAGGTTGTGAGTGAGTTGAAAAATGAGTTGAACATTTGTTTTGAAATTCATACTCTTAGAACTATAAATTTTGAGCGTTACGAATGTCATTCTGCAAAGAAAACTATTTCAATTTTGAAATCTTTGAAATGTTTTGTTTTCCTATAAAACTACGGTTTTCTGATATTTTTTAAACGAATATTAGAAATCTGTTTTTTGTCTTTAGAGTGCACTATGCACATCCTTCAAGAGTCAATTAAAAATTGAATTTTTTGAAACGATGAACTAGCAAATTTTTGTAGAATTAAAATTGACCTGAAATTCAAAAACAAAAATCTTAATTTAATTGCTACTACATAGTACGATCTGCAAGTTTTAATTTTTGGTTTTTGGCTTTTTGAACACGTCTTGACGCAAATTTACGTTCCTTAAAAGAATTCTTCAAATTCTTTGAATTTTTATTTGAGAGAAATCAATTTTTGATGCGATTTCCCTGGTTATTAACATAAACCATTTTTTTAAAGTAAAAACGTGCTTTAACGATCACTATTTCTCACTTCCACACGCTGCACTCTGCGAAATTTCGTCATTTTTTGTAGCCCAAATCCAATTACATCTCAGAATTCGACCGAAAATCCACTTTAATCATTGTCTATTCAATGCTCCATCAGCGAAAGTAATTCACCACTACTACCCTGCGCGCGCACTCTGACTCCACATCTCTTTCGCCCAAAAATCCCATTTTCCTCTCCATTAGCGCACATCTCATTGTCGAAAAGCAGCGCCTCTCAATCTGCATTTACATCCCTCCGCGAAGGTACTATTAGCCCCGGGGCATCCACTTCCTCATCTCGCCACCACCACACTCCGCTCCATTCGCCGCCGCCACCGCCGTCGTCCCGCTCGCCGCTCGTTCGCTGTTACCACTTCCACCACCCGAATCGATAATTCATCCAATTTCCCCAAAGCTTATAAAATATCGATAAGCCCTTTCCTTTCTCAATTTTACGCGTCTCTGACGTGTCTCCTCCTCTTTTCTGCGTTTCGCGGTGCTAATTGGTCGCGTCATCACGTGGTTCTTCGCTTTTCATTTTTGCGTCTACGAGATGTTTGCTCGCAGGCTATGGGCCGACGGGTACAACGTGAGATGAGATTGGATTGGTTGCTGGATGGTGCGTGCGCGAACGAGCGAAACGTGGTCTTCGAGAAGACAAAAGACAAAAAGACAGAAAGGCATTTTCTCTTGTTCTTGTTTTCAATTTTCAAATTGTTGACTGAATCACTGAGTTGAACAAAATAATCACGTTATCGATAGTTTTTAGTGAGTGTTTGAAGTGTGTTCTTAAGGAAATGATCCAATCAATAATGTGATTTTTTTGTGAATGTAAGATTTTGTTGGTTGGTTTTGTCAAAATCAAAGTTTACACGCCCTCATGATGTTGAACTGGACAAAAAAAAGTTTTCTTACAA
>MQUG01000839.1:0-12080 GCA_007213375.1 Steinernema feltiae | reverse complement strand
GTCAAGTGACTTGGCTCACTTGATCGACAAGAAGTCCTTTGAGTGTGTTTTTCAGGAAGATACAGAAGTGTCGCATCTTTCTCATTCGTTCCGAAACGGCATCATCCAAGCCATATGTTTAACTCTTCAATGACTGTCGCCTAGCATTCCCCACCTTGATTCTCCAGCTTGTAATTGGGTTGTGGCACGATATTCTTTGGGAATTTTTTTTACTCAAATGAAAGTCCGAACGAATGTTCTCATCAGCATCAGGATGCTAAAAGCTGGGAAAAACTGGTTAAAAGACTTGACATCAATCGAATTGCCATCAAAGTGTTGAATTTAAAGCTGCGTTAAGCAGTTAAGCAAATTTCATTTACCTTTAGGCGGAACAAAATAAATTTTTTCGAAACGGAACTACGAATCATATCGCACCTCCGTGTTTCGACTGCGTTAAGAGATCCAATACACGTGTTATGCCAGGGCATAACGGTCTGGTGGATCTGAGTACGTATTCTTTTTCCGTTTCCCGAGGGAGTGTGTGAGCACCTGAGAACCTAGCAGTTGCAAAGTGATTCGTAGCGGTTAGCGATTGAGGGCGAGCCGCGCACAGGCTCGTCCCAAAACGTCACTGCCAGCCGCCGCTCGATGACGCGTGCGGCCGGCGGGAGGCCAGGTCTCCACACACGCAATATGGATTCCGGCCGAGTTGTGTTGCACGTGACGTGTTGAGGTGGAGAATCGTCCTCGCTTCATCTTGACGATCGAACCACTGTAGTCGTTTATAGCAGGGTGATGGAAATTTACCGTGCAAAACGTTTCGTCAGGAACCGAGTCGACGAGCTCCTTCACGAGTTTCTCCAAACAGAGTTTCATGTTTTCCCAACGGATTGTTAACCGTCGGAAAACTGAATACGATTGTGCGCTTCTCATCTTCCTTGTTGCCAAGGGTGGCGCGGACATCACTCGCCTAAAGAGAAGAAATGTAAAGCTTCGCCTAAACACGTTTTTTTACCCCTGCCGATGGGGAGATCGCCGGATCCCGACGTAGGGCGTGTTGTGTGAACACGAATTGGAACGTGTCCGCGCTGACCAGTACGTTTAGCCGGAACGATCTGGCCGAGACTTTTGAGACGTTGTCGAGTTGTAAACAACGTTGAGGAAGATCTGCAGTCGATTCCTCCAAAGCGAACGTCCAACGTTTCTAAAGTGGCCAGAGGGCAAATCGTTTAGCGAAGAAAGCGCTTCGTAATCTAATTTATCTATCAATGGAAAGCGACGAGTTGGAAGCTCTTGCTCAACAGCTGAGACATAAAATTCAAGAAATGAAAAGTTGTTTTAATCACGATTAATAAATCAAATTTAACGCTCTCTCCAACATCAAAACGCTACAATCGATTGTGGTTACGATTTTAGTTATTGTCGTTACGGTTACCTGCTAAAGCAAAACAGTAAAATTGAAAATGATCGTAGTGGCACCGTCTGAGGCTCTTTGCAGAGCTGTAAACGTTGAGCACGGCGGCTTTCTTCTATCCAATCGCAGAGGAGAACCACTATCACCACTTGCCCTTCTTTTCTTTCATTTGTCTTTTGTGGGTTTGGCGGCCTGTGCGGCGAACGCGCTCGTGCTTTGACCTTTCTTCCCTTGCGCTAACTTGTCGACCCCTCGCGCTTTGCTTCTTTCGGCGCTCCCTCGATTTCTTTCGACCCCTTCGAATGGTCGGCGGCGTTGACTCGAAGCCGCCTTTGCTGCTCGCATTTCGATCTTGTTGTGACTATCAGCTCGATGCGCTCGCGAAGCGACGATGTGTCCCAGGGGCCGAGTGATTGCTTCGACCTGATAAGCTCCTGCACAACAGATGTTGGGAGCTTGAGGCAGGTTTTTGTTAGACTGTCAATATGAATTTGCGGAGTTCATCAGCTTTGTCTACAGCGACAATTGATTCGTATTTTCAAGTTAAATGAAGCGAAAACTTACTTGTTGAGTGAGAAACGGAATACAAGAGAAGTCAGCCAGTCGCTAGCTGTGTTCAACGCTTGTTATGCTTCGTTTTGCGTAGGTAATCACAGATTTAGCTACTCAATCCGTGCTGTTTAAGCCTAAAAGGAAATTTTAGAAATATGCGATTTACGTCTTGCAAACCTCAACTAGCGCGCAATCGCTTGGGTGGGGAGTGCATGCTCCTCGCCTGAAGATCTGGTTAGTGCAGTCTGCAAAATCGAAACAGTGTGCAGCTGTTAGAATCCAGGAGAGTCAGGCTGATTGACACCTGAACTGAAGACTTTCGACCGAAATCAAAGATTTTTTGCTTACAGATTTTTGCTTACAGATTTTGCTTGTAAAGCTCAAATAGAACGGGAGATCTTCCAACTCGCAGATGTTCCGGTCCTGAAAATATGCCGGTGATTTTTAAAACTTTGAATACTGTGCACGTGCACTTTAATTTCAATTTACTTAAAAGGCAAACCTCAACTAGAGCCAATCGCTCCATGTGGGTGGAATGGGCGCGTTTTTCGCACACGTACCTTGAAACCCATTTCCCAATGCAGTCTGAAAATTGACGCATTGCGCTGCTGTCAGTACAGATAAGCTGAATGCACTCCACGAGTCCACCACTGACAGACAGCGTATCCAAAGTATCACCAAGAACGGGAGCAAATCTCCCAGATCCCAGATTTTTCAGCTCTGAAAGTTTGCTTGTTGAAAAGTAGTGCTTTATGTCGACTTGAAAAGTGCCCATTTTTTCAATGAGAAACCATTGCTTCCATCAATTTACCGCTCCCACGCCACTTGAGCAAGGAACCGAGTGACTCAAAATCAAAGAACTTACGTTCAATTGCAGACAATTCTCAGTGAGAGACGACGGTGATTGTGAATGAGGCCGAAAATCGGTTTTGCTGACCTGAACACATCGATATGGGCGATTTTGCATAAAACAGCACGGATCAAAAGCTAGACTGCTTTAGAAAGCCGGTTTCGGTTTTTTTCGGTTAAAAATCGGTTTTGCTGACCTGAACACGTCGAGGTGAGCGATTTTGGCTCAAAAATCAACGCTCAATGAATCAAATCAACATAAATCAGCACGAATCAAAAGCTAGATTGCTATAGAAAGCTCAACTACACAGTAAACGATCGTTTCTCGGTCGCTAAAGCACGACTGGAAGCACTCGCGTTAGTCAGCGTTTGCGGGGTCCCTCGCCACAGACATCAACATTCGCAACATCGGCCGCCGCCAGTCACGCGCGTAAAAAACGGTTTGCGCCCGCCACTCATCACGATTATCGAAGATCGATCGGCCGCTTCGTTTTTGCATCAATTTGTTTTGGCTTCAGCTAGTGGCAAATCGATATTTGCAGAGATATCAAGGTTGGCGAGTCTGGCGAGCGATCCAACTGGCCAAAGTGAATTCGAGCAAAGGAATTCAAAGAACGTAACAGATCAAAATGCGGTGAAACAACAAACTGACGGTCTAGCGAAACGTGGAACGTGGAGTCCCAAGAGGCCGACGCCGAGCAGAAAGAGATTCTTGGCCCACACTTGCCAGCGGAGGCTTTTTTTACATTGACTCAGCTCTTTAGTGCTCTGATGATTGCAGAATTTATTCAACGCTCAATTGTGTCAATGAGCTTGATTTCTCAGAATTTCGTATTCTGTTGGACGTCTCTGTCGTTTAGAGTTTGGGGATGACGTTTCCGGCGGCTCCAGAGGCGGCTCCAACGATGTCTTCGATGGGGAGGTTTCCGGCGATGCCGCCGACGACGGAAGACCTTTCACTAAAGCGGAATTTAGAAAAACGAGCGGGAGCGGAACGCACGGATGGAGAGGACGGGAGCGAGCAGTCCGAGGATCGTCTTGAGGAGGCCGGTGACGATGGCGAGGGATCTCCGCCGGCGGCGCCGGTGACCGAGCTGAGGACGCCGGTCACAATGTCGAGGGGACTTCCTCCTGCGCCTCCGAGAAGCCGCCGACGTCGGGAATGGCGGGGATGGCGACATCAGCCATCTAAAGAGAGGATTCAAGCAGCCCTGCTGTGGGGGATCCGCCTACCGTAGCGGCGACGAAGAGAACAGAGAGGAGAGCGAGGACCTTCATCGTTCCAAACACCGATCAGTGAATGCTTTCCCGGTCGGGCGGCGCCCTTTTGTAGAAAGTGATTTGCATGCCACGTCTGTCACGTCAAGGGATCGGCCAGATCAAAACATCCGAGCGTTCATGATCGTGATTAAAGGTTTGCCACGTATGGCACGGTAGTTGGAGACTAAAAACAGGATCCGAGTCGTCGTGGATTGTTTTTGTGGAAAACTGTGACAGCGTGGCAAACATGGGAACGCTGACAGCGATCATCGGTGTTTTGACAAGACCGGCACGGGACGCGTATGCAAATCGCCCTCTCGACGACTACAAAAGGGCGCCGCCGACCAGGAAAGCATTCACTGATCGGTGTTTGGAACGATGAAGGTCCTCGCTCTCCTCTCTGTTCTCTTCGTCGCCGCTACGGTAGGCGGATCCCCACAGCAGGGCTGCTTGAATCCTCTCTTTAGATGGCTGATGTCGCCATCCCCGCCATTCCCGACGTCGGCGGCCTTCTCGGAGGCGCAGGAGGAAGTCCCCTCGACATTGTGACCGGCGTCCTCAGCTCGGTCACCGGCGCCGCCGGCGGAGATCCCCTCGCCATCGTCACCGGCCTCCTCAAGACGATCCTCGGACTGCTCGCTCCCGTCCTCTCCATCCGTGCGTTCCGCTCCCGCTCGTTTTTCTAAATTCCGCTTTAGTGAAAGGTCTTCCCGTCGTCGGCGGCATCGCCGGAAATCTCCCCATTGAAGACATCGTTGGAGCCGCCACTGGAGCCGCCGGAAACGTCGTCCCCAAACTCTAACGACAGGACGTCCACAGATACAGAATTCTGAGAAATCAAGCTCATTGACACAATTGAGCGTTGAATAAATTCTGCAATCATCAGTGAAGCCGAATCACTAAAAAACCGAGGCGAGTCGGCGACTCGTATCTCCAAAGGCGAAACGAGTCGAGTCAGCGAGTCGGTTATGAGCAGTGAAGCCGATGCTTCATTGCTTCTGATTAAACTTTAAGCATGGAGACATTGCTTGAACATTAGCGATTCCGTGAACAGGCGGAAGCTGAATCTACACAAGGCTGACTAGCTGGATTCAGTCTCTCTAAATCGCCCGCGCGATGAGTCGCAACGACTGTACAGAAGAACATGACTCGGCGCCGCAATGGCTGAAAGCAAACATTGCGTCACCCACCGTATCACGCCCAGTTGAATCCCATTGAGCCGGAAACCGCGCCGACGTTTGAGCATTCGCCGTTGAAAGCAGGTACACAGGATTGCGTGCTTGCCGCGCTCGTTCCGACAATAAGCTTGAGTTAATTGCATCAAGATGTTTAGCTTTTGCGTTGTATTTGCAAGTCGGCAAAAAAAAAAGTACGACAGTTCTATACAATTAACTAACAAAAAAAACGTTCAAAACAGCGTTTACTCTACACCAATTGAAGTTAGAACTGAGTCAATCGAGTCAGGATTCACAACACAATTATAGGAAATGAGTTGCAGTCGCTTGTTTGTCAAAATCCACTCCATCGACGCTTCCTCTGCCGCGTTTCGTGAAGAATTCCTCGCAATTAACTTCTTCCAGTCGTTCGCACTCCTGCGAGCGCTGAATGATCGCTTCGAGGACTTCGTTGTACACTTCGTATGCGTATATCCAGTTGAAAGTACAGTATTCTGGCAGCAGCTTCAAGAACTCAGGGCAGTTCATGTCGAGATACAAGGAAGTTCGAGCGAATGTAGCTCTCAGCAACTTCAGGAGCGTCGGATCTGACGGCGTTGCACTCGTCCACGTAACTTCAGGGATGTACAAAGAATTTCTATGGTGGAATAACCTCACTTCATAACATTCTACAAACCGATGATCAGCCGGATCGTACGTGTAAGCTTCTAAAGACACATAATCACTCTCTCCAATGTATCGTCTACAACTCAGGCAATATTCGAGGTTTTTGCCGTCGAGTTGTAACAACGTTGAGGTTGATGCGGAGTCGATTCTCCACAGCGAGCGTCCAGCGTTCCAAAGTGGCCACAGTTTACTTCCTTCAGATGTAGCAGCGCATCTACATTTACAAGCCGCGCGACGGATTCAGCGAACAGCAGCGGCACGTCGTTCATTGTATCGATGAAAGATCTAAATCTAATTAAATCTAAATAACGACGTCCCAAAACACCTTTTATAGCTTCAATAGTGAGAAAACGATGCGGAAACCTAGCATTGCGATGCCAAACACATCAGTAAGGATTTTTAATATTCAAGACATCAGCGCAAGTTCAAGTTAGTTTCCATAAGATCATGATTGTTAAATGCATGATTTTGCATAATTCCGCTCCCGCTCACAGAATTTGACTTAGAACATGTACAATGCAAGCACGCAAATGGACTCTAATTCACTGGTCAAGAGCAAGACGAGCATCGTCGGCTTCACTGGAAAAGACTAACATTGTCTTTTATCGGTCGTTCCATTAAAATCAAGCTGAAACTGTAGGACTAGCACACAATGGTACGTGGAGGTCAGGACCGTTTTGTTTAAACGGTTCGGTACAGAAACAAAAATCAGAATAATGACCTAAACATGGTCGCACGAATAATGATTTTTCGCATGTTTTCGCATCTAATTGTCTTGCTTTCCGCTTCTAGCACTTGACATTCAAGCAGCTGGCGATTCTCTGTTACAACTAAAGTCTACAGGCAATGAATTCAGAGCAGAATGCACAGAAACTATCGGGCGGGCAAGAAACCTAAGAACTGCGCCAAGCAACCAGAAACATTGATTAATGATTACATTGCAATCGCTTCTAATTTGCAGTTTTACTATCACGTCACTCCTTTAAAGCCTGTCCTCCGGGCAATTGAGTATTGCGGCTATAGATTGGTTTCATATGTATGCCACTTTTGCTTTTTTTCTCATTCGCCGTGGCTCCCAAGTTGTTGTGCTCGGTATCAAAACCATTAAATGATAATAACGACAATTTTATTCAAATTAACAAATTAAACCAAAAACCACGTTTACAGAACACCAACTGAAGTTAGAAAGGAATCGATAGAGAGAGATTTTTCACACTACGACCGGAGATGAGCCGCAGTCGCTGGTTTGTCGCAATCCAATCAATCGACTCTTTTCTTTCACGTTTCATGAAGAATTCCGGGCAATCAACGTATTCTAGGCGTCCGCACTGCTGCGATCGGCGAATGATTGAGTCGAGGACTTGTTGTACGAGTCATCGTGTGCTGTAATTGCGTTAAAACTACAGTAATTTGGCAGCAGATTCAGGAATTGAGGGCATTTGTCAAACAAATACAGCGAAGTTCGGGCGAATGGAGCTCTCAACCACCAGAGGAGCGTCGGTATCCGACGGCGCCGCAGTCGTCCACGGAACTCCAAGAACACCCAAATGTTTGCTTTCGACTAAAAACAGTCGGAACTCAGAGACAAACAGGCGATCAGCAGGATCGTACGTGTAGGGTTTTAAGGGAGAATCGTTTCTTGTACATGTCAGGCAGTAATCGAAGTTTCCCGTTTTCGTGTTGAAAACAACGCTGAGGAAGATGCGCAGTCGATTCTCCCAAAGCGAGCGCCCAACGCTTCCAAAATTGCCAAAGCTGAAAGCCTTCAGAGAACAAAGCGATTTCTCATCAAGGAGCGGCACGACATCTTCGGCGAACAGCAGAGGCACGGCGTCCATCCTGCAAATGACAAAACACCGCGTTTGAGAGCACTTTTGTATTATGAATGTGCGAATTCGCTGTGAAAAAAAAGGATGAAAAAGCGGAATGTGTTGACGTACAGCAACGACAAGGACACGGAGCGCGCGGCGAGTTCGCGTTCAGTTTCCGTCAAGACGATGGCTAATTCGAGACGTTCGGTCGGGTTAACCATCATGTTTATTTACAAACTCAGAGAGAACAGATCTACTCGAAATTCTGAACTTGGTCAATACATTTCCGTTCAAAAAACCGCGCTCATTGAACGTCAATTTTGTTCAACGCGTTTTCAATCGCGGCAGGAGAATGTACATTCCAACCAGAAATGCTCCGCAGCCGTTTATTCATCAAAATCCAATTGGTCGACGCTTCTCTGCCGCGTTTGGTGAAGAATTCCGTGCAACAAACGTATTCGAGTCGTCCGCACTCCTGCGATCGGCGAATGATCGCGTCGAGGACTTCGTTGAACACGCAGTCTGTGTAAATTCGATCAAAAGTACAGTAATCCGGCAGCAGATTCAGGAATTGAGGACAGTCGTGCATCCAAATACAGCACAGTTTGGGCGAATTGAGCTCGCAACCACCAGAGGAGCGTCGGATCCGACGGCGCCGCAGTCGTCCACCAACGTCAATGTCGTCCAAATCTTTGTTTTGAGTAAATGCACTCGGAAATCAGAGACAAATCGGCGATCAGCAGGATCGTACGTGTAGGGTTCCTCTAAGACAGAATCGTTTCTGATGCACATTACGCAGTAATCGAAGTTTCCCGCTTTCTGTTGAAGAGTACGTTGAAGTAGATTCGCAGTCGATTCTCCAGAGCGAGCGTCCAACTTTCAAAATTCCAAAATTGCCAGAGCTCAATCTTCAGAGAAGAAAGCGATTCCGCATCGAGGAGCCGCACGACGGCTTCGACGAACAGCAAAGGCACGGTGTTCATTATGGAGTTTACAAAACGCGACGTTTTCGAACGCTTTTATAGGATGAATGTGTGAAAGCAAAGAAAGCAGAAGAACCAAAAAATCTGCGATTCGATTCAGCCTAAAAGGAATTGGATGACTGGAAGCACGCGTTGATGCGGCCTATCCTTCCTTCGCAGTCAGGGTTCCTGCTTGTGAAGCTGCTCGCCTTACACGTCGATTCGGTTGTCCCAACTAGATCTGATTCGCGGCCACGCGGAAGTTTGGTCTTCACTCGATTGACGGATGTTTCGATCCCACACACGTTGCAATACACACACGCTACACACACGACAAACCTGGAAGCTCGCTTCACGAGGGGAAAAGAAGGTTTCCGCCGGAAACAAGTCAACTCACAAAACACAAGAAACGCACAGAGCGCTTTATTTATGATACGAAGCAATTCGAAATACAATGATGAGAGCAACCGGAGGATCGACCTTTCACTTGATCGCCGTACACGAAGTCTGATTTCTTCTTTGCGATGCATCGCTTTGGCGGATTTCATCGTCTCGTCTCGTTCTTCGGTTGTTCGTCTGAGATGGAGGTAATTGCCGGAAGGAATGAATTGGTTGATTGTCTGTTTTCAGGTCTCAAGAAAGTCGTCAGCACGTGCGTGCAGCGACACAGCCACGACACAGGCAACAACTGCATGGTTTTTCCGGTACACAAATCAAAGCAAATTTAGGTCTGCCGCTACGAGTAACGCTTGAACGAATCACGCTACTGGCCGAAGTCAAGTATTCGAGCGCAAATTGAAGACCAAAACGAGCATTTTATTCGTGAAATGTACATGGAAGACGGGAGGGGAATAGAAACCATAAATACGGAACAGGACAACTCGCCGCCGCGCCGCCAATTTAGGCGGATATCAATGGCAACGCCGATGGTCGCCGGATGATTAGGCCAAGACACCAATTTCATCTAGAGCATCGTCAATCGCGGCAGGACTATCAATCCTACAACTACAAATCCACCCGAGATTGTTTGTCAAAGCATTTTTTTGGACATTTTGTCCGGGATACAAAACAGGTACAACCAGCGACAAAGATTGCGTGCTTGCCGCGCTCGTTCCGACAATAAGCTTGAGTTAATTGCATCAAGATTTCAGCTATTTCAGCTTTTGCGTTGTATTTTGCAAGTTGGCACAAAAAAACAAAAGTACGACAGTTTTATTCAAATTAACCAAAAAATACAGCAACAGCATCTACTCTACACCAATTGAAGTCAGAACGGTGTTAATCGAGTCAGGATTCTCAACACAATTATAGGAAACGTACCGTAGCCGCTTGCTCGTCGCAATCCATTCAATCGACGCTCCTCTGCCGCGTTTCCTGAAAAATTCCTTGCAATTAACTTCTTCCAGTCGTCCACACTCCTGCGAGCGCTGAATGATCTCGTCTAGGACTTCGTTGTACAATTCGGATGCGTAGATCCAATTGAAAGTACAGTAATCGGGCAGCAGTATCAAGAACTCATGGCACTTTGTAAAGATTAGCAAATTAGTTCGAGCGAACGGAGCTCTCAGCAACTTCAGGAGCGTCGGGTCTGACGGCGTTGCACTCATCCACGTAGCTTCAGGGATGTGTAGAGAGATTCTATCTTTGAGTAGCCTCACAACAAAGTATCGAACAAACCGGTGATCAATGGGATCGTAAGTGTAAGCTTCTACAGGTCCAAAATCACCGTTTCCATTGCATCGTCTACAACTCAGGCAATAATCGAAGGTTTTTGCCGTCGAGTTATAAACAATGTTGAAGTGGATGCGAAGTCGTTTCTCCCAGAGCGAACGTCCAGCGGTTCCGAAGAGGCCAGAATTTACGTCCTTCAGATTATGCAGCGATTTGTCATCGATGAGCCGCGCGACGGATTCAGCGAACCGCAGCGGCACGTCGTTCATTGCTTCGTTGAAAAAACGACTTCCCAAAACACCTTTTATAGCTTCAATAGTGAGAAAACGATGCGGAAACCTAGCATAGCGATGCCAAACACATCAGTAAGGATCAATATTCTAGACATCAGCGCTAGTTAACGCTTTTACAGATTGAATGTGAGAAAGCAAACGTGCACTGCAATACCAAAAAGTCGCACATTCAAGAACGCACTTTTTAGAACGGCAGTAAATCCCGAACTAGAACGGCAGATTCAAAGGTTCTGCTAAAAAGCTGACCGGTCATTTGCGATTTGTGAGCGGTCGTTCGAAGCACAAGTGCAAGAGTTCATTGATGCAATGAACTCAAGCTTATTGTCGGAACGAGCGCGGCAAGCGTTCAATCTTTGTCGCTGGTTGTACCGGTTCTCAACGGCGAATGCTCCAATCCTTCAATACTGTTTTTACCATTTTTTGCCGTCTGCTCACATCACTTCCCACAAGTCATCGGATTAGTCACAGTCTCAATCACTTCCACTGAGCCACGGCGGCTTGTGAGCTTGTAATTGGATTGGAATGTTCTCATCAGCATCAGATGCTAAAAGCTGGGAAACACTGATCGAAATACTTGAAATCAATCGAATTGACATCAAAGTGTTGAATTTAAAGCTGCGTTTTAAGCAGTTAAGCAATTTATTTACCTTGAGGTGGAACAAAATAAATTCGTTCCAAACGGAACTGGGAGTCATATCGGACCTCCGTGTTCGACTGCGTCAAGAGATCCAATTTACGTGTTATGCCAGGGCATAACGGTCTGGTGGACTTGAGTTCGGATTCCTTTCCCGTTTCCGAGGGAGTGTGTGAGCACCTTAGAACTTTTGGATTTGAGAAGAAAAGTTTATTAGAGTGCAGTATAGACAACTAACAAATTGTAAATTGTAAGCTTTGGCGTTGTATTTTGCGACGTTTTCGCAAAAGCACCAATACAACAGAGAGTACAACAGTTTTATTTAAATTAACCATCAATACAGTAACATTGTTTACTGGACACCAATAGCTGTTAGAGCAGCGCCAAGAGAGTCACGATCCTCGTGATCCTTAATATCAGAGTAGGAAATGAGCTGCAGTCGCTTGTTTGTCGTAATCCACTCGATCGACGCTCCTCTGCCGCGTTTCTTGAAGAATTCCGCGCATCTTACGTTTTCCAGTCGTCCACACTCCTGCGATCGCTCAATGATCGCTTCGAGGACTTCGTTGTACACGTTCGATGCGTAGATGTAGTTGAAGGTACAGTAACCCGGCAGCAGCTTCAAGAACTCAGGGCAGTTCACGTCGAGATACAAGAAAGTTCGAGCAAATGGAGTTCTCAGCAATTTCAGGAGCGTCGGGTCTGACGGAGTTGCACTCGTCCACGTAACTTCATGTGCAGATGTGATATGCAGAGAATTTCTATTTTTGAGTAACCTCACTGCAAATAATCGAACAAACCGGTGATTAGCTAG
>MQUG01000838.1:0-11453 GCA_007213375.1 Steinernema feltiae | reverse complement strand
GTCTTTTTTGAATTCACTGGGACTGTCAGCAGGATGGTCGATGTACCATCCTGCTGAGGCATAGGCAAACCGAGCCAATGGAATTTGCACATTGGTTACTCTTATGACAGCAGAATGATCTAAATCGATTTTAAAGCGTTATGCGGAGGTGGACTCATTAATCTCGGCCACGGTAGGCGGAGCCTGTTCGCCACACCATGTTCGTTGAAACGATGCTTTCTTGACAATCTAGCGCTTCTTCTTGTTTGAAACGCTGCGCTCCTAGCATAGCGGGACACGTTTAAACTGGAATCCACTGCTTTGGTGGACTGCGCTGTGCCAGAACTCAATCTCGGAATTCGATCGCCGCAAATCGAGTTTTCCATTTATTCCACCTGACGCGTATCAATTTAAATTCGGCTTTTTGCGCCTAGATGCATCGATCTTTGGCCTGCATCGTGCGTGAATTTGGTCGGATTAATGCCCAAATCACTTAGTTTTGAGGAAGTGGAATATTTTGAAGTCTTGAGGCTGTTTGCGGCGATTCGAACCCGGAACGCAAGTCCAAAAAACAATTTTTGTGCTTTTCTACAATCTATTTCCATCGATTCAGCTGACGTGAACAATCGCTCGCTTCCAAAAAACGCAGACGATGACGCAAACTCGCGTGATTTGGGCGATGTCAGCGCTACTGCTGCGCCGAAATTTTCGATCTGCACGCGATTCAAATTCAGTTAATCTCTGATGTACGCGCGTTTAGTGTGCGCTGTTCCGCTCCTTCATCCGTTGTCGTGGAATAACATCACTGAGCGAACTGATCATGTGAGCCAAGGTCGATTTCTTCAGGCGTGGTCATTAATGTAGGTCATCAGAGCGCTATTTGACCTAACAGTCATGCCTGTTGCGCCCTGTAGCGATAACTAAACATCAACTAGATCTAAGTCCTGATGCGTCCTTTCTGTTTTTGGCCCTTTCTCCTGTAATGAGTCCAACCTGGAACCGACCTTAATAATCTGATTGTGAGCAGACCGACTGACTCGATTGTCATCGTGAGTCAATTAGCGCCATCAGACATCAGGTGTTGTTCCACAAGCAGACGCGTCTAGACGCGATTTTGATTTGAAGCAATTTTTGTATGTCGACCTCTTGTTATCAGCCACGAATTGTCGCGTTGCCGCGCGTTTGCGTCCCGTTCAACCAGGAATCTCTTCGTTTCAGAGCATGGGAAGCGTTCTCTGCTGCCACAGGCCTCCGCCACCAACAAAATCAACACCGAAGACTCGATCGAAATCCGCAAACCCAAAAGCGAGGCGATTTCGTGCGGCGTCACCTACGACCTCACCAACGACGAGCAGCAGATCCTTCGCCTCCATTGGGAGGATACGGTCCTCGCGCAAGAGCCGGAAATCTTTCCTCAATTGCATGGTGGAGAGCATCAAGGACTCGCCGAAGATGCTCGATACGGTAACGTGCAATCCAGATGATCCCGAGCACCCGAACGCAGAAAAATGGCCGAAATTGGTGAAGATGACGAAGGGAAGCTGCGCGTTCTTCTCCCGAGTGATTGTGACGCATCGCTTGGAAGAGTCGCTGGTCAGGAAAGACAGCGAGAAGCTTGGTAGGCCTGCCATTCCCTTAGTGATACTGTAACTGAGTGCTTTTAGGTGCCATACACATCCGCTACACTCCCATACGGCTTCAAACCCACATTCCTGGACATTTGGCAATCGCAGATGCTCAAGCAACTCGAGAAGATCACTTTTAGTGTAGAATCGGACAAAATCCTCTTTCTGACCGCCTTCAAGAAGCTCTCCATCTTCCTCTGCACGCTGATGATCATGGAATACGAGGACTCGATGAAGGGGGTCAGGTTCAACGACCGGGAGACGAAGAAGAACGAGAAATGTCCGTTTTGATTTGGACGATTGTTGCTTGTTGATCTGTACATAATTCGTTCTTTCCCCCTCAAGCGGCGAGTTCAAAGAGCAAAGAAACTGCCGACAGATCGTGTTTGTGAATCGCCGGACGAACCTGCGAGATTTACATGATTGGCGTTGTTGATCGGAGATTCAAATTGAGGTTGTATTAGGGAGTTAAACTTGATTTCGCGAATGAGCCCAGCGGCCCATTTTATGGAAATTCAAATCGAGAAGAAAGCGATTGTAACCACTTGGTTGAAACCTCCGCATTTCATTCAAAACTACCACGTTCTGTCACGTTCGCTTCTTAGCTCGGTGGTTTGACTCTCCTTAACAATATTTGAATGTGCATGTGGAAGCGAAGTCGTGACCGAGAATAGAGAACAGTGGAACAGTAACTTGGTTTTTCATCATCTTCCAGCAATCAATGTGCATGAAGACCGGTTCGAGCCGTCGATCCTTCATTCAAAGGGCCGATTGAGCGTGAACGTATTGCTATTGTTCCAAGATCGACAGTTGCCAATCGACGAACGCGCCGCCACAATGAAACTTGTGAACGTTCAGTTCCGTGGCCCGACCCAAGCGCAAACGTCATAAGCGCAAAACAAAGTACCAAAGGCCAAAGGAAACAAGCGCATTAACAAACGACTACGCGTGGGAAGCGTTGTCACACGTTTAGAACTATTAAATTGTCGTAGTTTTGAGCCTTTTGACAAACGTAAACTATCAAAATCAAGGGTGCAATTAAGAAACAAATAAAAGGATACAGTAACCTCGCCCTAAAATAGCTCAAATTTGACCCCAATTTTAATGAAATTGGTGGTTTTGGTCGTTCGCGTCAATCTGATGACGTGTCTGGCTATCGTTCAAACATAGTCATGAGTTCAGTCCATTTTGAGGGCGATGATACTGTCGTTCAAAGTTGTAACAAAACGTCCCGCGCCTCTGATTTGATTTGATTTTTTTGGACGAAACTCTAGCCTCGACCTCTGCGCCTCTGCGATGGTCATGATCTGCACGCATGGAATCCCATCAAAACCTTTTACTTTCATCATATTTCTTCATTTTCACATTCGCTCAAAATTTAAATTTCCGATAAAATCATCAAATATGCGCACGTTCTGGAGATATACACGGGCTATTTACAGAGAAGAAGCTCGATTTATCGAGTCGGGATCGAGAGCTTCGGCTTCAGAACCGACGATTCGTTCGGAGCTGGCGGTGTGTCGCCCGCGTCACTCAGTCGCCCTGAACGTCTTCTCGCCACCATCACTCCGTTCTGGTCGAGCATGTAGGGACAAACGGGCGCCGGACCCCCACGAGCGGTGATTCCGTTGTTGTGAAAATCCATCTGAACGGAGGAATTGAGCGGAGGATCACGTAGATTCTGCTTACACATGGATCGGGATCTTGATTGACGCCGTTCCGCGGCGTTGTCGTGTCTTTCAGGTGCATGGCGGCGTTGTGGAGGACGCGTTGTTGGTTTGCGACTTGGGCGAACGAGGTTTGGAGGTTGCGATTCTCTTCGAATCCGGCGCGGAGCTGAAAACGCGGAATTAGGTAAGGATTTTGGTAAGGTACTGAATAATCTGATAGAGCTGCAACTGCTTGAGATTTACGGTTGATTGTGACTCTTTTCCAAACCCGATTCTTCCTATTTTCGACTTCCAAACTTGAGAATTTGCTATTTTTGGTAAATTTCCTTAGCTGGATGGCAGATGTCTGTGTCTACGGTGTCTACTAAGGGTCTTGGGTTGCTCTGCCTCCTCCCAATCCTCTCAATTAGGGTGTCTACTGCTTGTTCTCTCTTTCTTGAAGCATCAAAGTGCAATAGTTGTTTGCTTATCAATCTACGCGCAATTGTTCCTCGTTCTGTCCCCCAAGGGCCTCCTTTCCTTCCCGTTGAGCGCAACAACTGCTTAAAGACCAACCTGATCAACCAGACACGCGGTCAACACAACCCAGGCTTGACCCGCACCCGGAAGGTCCCTCACGGCCTCCTGCGCCAGCACCACATCGATCATCGTCTCTCCGAGCTTCTCCCAGATGTTCCCGGTGAAGCCGTAGGGTCTGAGCGCCCCGTGCCGCCGACCGATCATCCGCGGATCGAAATCGCCGTTCGTGTCCGACCGTTTGCGGTCATCCATGTCCAGATTCTTGATTACCGTATCGATCATTTTTACGGTAACTTTCGCGTGGTCTCTGAGCGAGGCGACATCGCTGCGGGACATCGCGGAGAGGAAAGTTCGAGTGGCGAACATGTCGCGGATTATCGGAAGCTGCTTAACGAGTCGATCGAACACCTGCAAACCGATTTATTCGCTCTTATGCTTAGGGCCGGTTACGGTACCTCTTCAAAGACGTTGTCAACGCGTTTGCCGCCATTGCGCGTGTGCAAACGATGCCAAGTGAAGCGAAGTGATCGTTTCTGGAGTTTTGAGAGTTTCGCCTCGTAGTTGTAGTGACGAACTTGACTTGCGGTCGAAATCTCTGAAATGAAGAGAGTGAAGAGGAGGAGAACGTCACTTTGACCGCGAGAAGGCGATTTTCAGGACAAAAGATTGTTGACATTTTGGGCTTTGATCGCAGCTCCATCCGACTTAAGGGATTGGCGTTAATCTTCGCCGTAAATGAAGACCAAAAGACCACAAATGACATGCGGAGACGCGATCAGAGCTCCTGTAGGGTTATTTACCCTGACATGCACGCTTGAATGGACCAAATTTCTGATAATTAGTGTGGAGATAACCTTTCTTTCAATTCAACCTCTTAGAGCTGAAAACTTCTTTTTGTCAAAAATCGATTTTTTAAAAATTTTTGCCTTGTTTTGACCTAAATTGGCCTCTAATTCATGACCTGTAATCCAATCCACTTATGGCAATTGCCCCTCCACTCAATTCCCATCAAAACGAACTTACTATGCGTGCTATCGCACACGGACGGCATGCTCGACGTGCGACGAACTCGGAAGTTGACGCTGAGGTCGTCTGCGTTCGAGTTGTTCTCCGACGGCAACGACGATTCGGTCTTCTGGCGGACGGTCTTCCTAAAACAACAACAAATTCATCTAATTGTACCGTAATCCCGTCTCGTCTCGACAGACGACAATCGCAACAATCAAACTTAATGCTAGGAGGGAGGGATGCGGTGAGTACAGCCGTGCGGGGTAAACAGAAATTTAAAAGATTTGCGTCTGAGACGACCGACAAAGCGAGTTAACTCGCGACGGCGCATCAATGAAGCGCGCCTCCCTGACGATCGGTCCCAACGGGAAAGTAATCTAGTTTTCGCGCGTCAAATCTGCGCAAAAGGCGCTTTCTAGAGTTCCTGCAATGCGCGCTCGCATTTCCGAGGAAATGGGTCTTAAAGCGGAGGAGCGGAGTGGATCGCTAGGCGCGGCGGCGATCAAAACAAAGGATTGCGCACGTTGTGCGTCGCTGAAGAGCGAAAAGGCGATTTGCAGCGGGATTAGAACGTCAACGGCGCTGAATCACAGCGCGCTTACTGACCAAGTGGAACATTTAAGACTCTGAGCCGCAAAAATAGGCGCGTTGGCGCTTGAATGAGGAGAGGAAGCCACGCGGGAAGCCCCGTGTGCAGCCATAAGCACCAAAACGAGGTTAAATTTGAATTTGGCCGCTCTTTGAAACAATTTTCTGCGTTCAAATGACGTTGAACGTCACTCATCGTGTATGGTAATTTCCGAAACGACGTTTGTGCGCATTGAAGCCTGTTAATCGTGACTTTTAAGGGGGAATTCGTTGAAAAGCAACGACTGGTGTAGGCAAGTGGAGTCTGCAGTGAACGGACACGTTTAGGAGAGACACAGAAGACACAAATCTCAAAGATTCGCTCACAATTCAGACCAAACAGCTTGATATGAAACGCTGCGGACTGGGAGAGTTTTGCAAAGCGATCTTAAATCAAAGTTTTGAAACTTTTGACTTTAATCATGTCGCAGGTCTCCTCGCAGCCGCAATTTTCACGAAAACCACAAAATTGGATAGCTGCCGGGAAGCCCATAATTCTCAGCGTTTTTGGTTCAAATCCTGAGAGTTTTCCACATTAAAAGCGACTGAATGGAAGGGTAGAAACGGAAAAATGCAAAAAGTCTGAAAAATTTGACTTGAGATCTTATCTGACCACCAATCACGACAGCACGGCCGATTTCTGGCTGTGGCTGTTTGAAAAAGGACTAATATAGACAACATTTCTCGTGTAAATCCGTCAAAACGGATGAAAATCTATATTTGGAAACAAAAATCCTATTTTGAGAGCGACGCGCTCACTCGACTCGATGCTATTTTGACATTGAGTAGGCTTCATCGGCCTAATCTTTCGTTTTACGGTAAAGCGAAGCGCCGAAGCGCATTGAAGGAGGCTGGCGTTTTCAAATTTTAATAGACCGACCGCCGTCATGTCGTGTTGTTGTTTTGAGAGGAGGAAGCAGATGAACGCGCAAACGTCATAATTCACGAGTGCCGCTTTCACGGCAGAATAATTTGGAGCTGAAAAGCTGTTCGCTTCGCACCTACGCACAATGATATCGACAAGGACGGTAGAGGGGTGAGGTTAGTGCATTGCGGGATGACTACAAAAGGTTTCCGAATGTAGCCAACTGTTTGTTAGTTAGGGCTACGAAGGAACTACAAATCACTCACAGTTTTCGTCAGAATTTTGTCTAAAATACGGTATTTTACAGCTGAGATTCCACTAAATAACGTTGATAAACGTCTCTGTGGAGACTTCGTTAGACTAATGAGGAAAGGCGAATGAGGAAATTAGAGAAAATGAAAAATTCGCTTTCGCACTTTGAATTTATATTCGAGTGCTCAACTGAAAATACGCGAAGACCGAAATGAGAATAGGAGATGGAAATTATGGTTTCGCACAAAGAGAACAAGTCCGAAGGCTCGCTTGTTCTCAAGTAGGTTCCTGGTCCAAGTCAAAGTGTCATGTACTTGAAAGTGGTTTAGCTAAGCGTCCTAATCGAATTGTTTCAAGTGCGCCGTTTCAAACTGCGATGAACGACCAGGCGAATGAGAAAAAGAACAAAAGTCGAGGAAGTATCATCGCGCGTGATTTGAAAGTGAATTGCGGAGTCGTCAGCAAATAAAAGTCGAAAACACCGGAGTGAATCTTTGATAAACTGACGTTCACAGACGCATAATGCTCGAGCTGAGCTTCAAAATTCCATCAAAATAGCACTATAAAGCGATCGGAGCATCAAAACATGCGTCAGACTCCAAAAACCTGACCTCCAAGTTTTGGTTTCAAAGCAATTTGCTGCAATACGATCGCAATCAACCGCCACAGGCTTGTCACACTGTTTTAGGGCTTCAGATCGGTAGATTCAACCCCGTGAAAATCCAAATACAAAGTACCACACCGTACCAGGATCAAAGTTTTAGACCGCTTTCGCGTAGAGAGTCAAACGTTGCTGAAGGAAATTATCCTCAAAAACTGATCACACATCTGTCTAGACTCAAATTAGCAACAAAAAGCGCCAAAAGGCGCCAACAAACGCGTCGGCGTTAATGCCGAAAAGCGAATCTGATGCTCGAAGCTGCGCAGAAACCGAATTCTGAGAAAACAACCCAAATCGGTCCAGTTGTCCGCGCTTAAATTCAATTTTCTCACGCCCGCCGACTC
This sequence comes from Steinernema feltiae, assembly GCA_007213375.1. Classification (NCBI taxonomy): domain Eukaryota; kingdom Metazoa; phylum Nematoda; class Chromadorea; order Rhabditida; family Steinernematidae; genus Steinernema; species Steinernema feltiae. The sequence continues at coordinate 3,903 of MQUG01000838.1, read as the reverse complement.
AAAACAAACGTCCCTTCCACCGCTAAAATAATCAAATTACCTCCGAAACAGATGGAACAGGCTACTGTACTTCATAGCGGCGAGGGGCGGAGGGTCACGCACAGCAAACTGGTGATAGAGCGAACACGTTTATATCAGCGCTTGAAGCGTTGAATTATTGAAATGAGTCGGGTGGAAAGTGTGGGATACACAAAAATCACATCATTCCGGCGCTCGGGATGCCCACGGAAGCACGCGAACGTGAGAAATCGTGTTGAAAGGAAGAAGGAAGAAGAGTAGGAGGTGGACAGCGGTGGTGTTCTGAGGGATTTTTGATTAATTTACAAACTGTGATAGTTAAGGCTTTAGTGGGCGTTTCTACTTTTAGATTGAATCGCTGGCTTTGCATCGGTTCAAAGACTGGGAGAGCGGGCGTAGGTGGCGTGGAATTTGTGGGATTGCCGCCTTACAGCCTGTACCAGACCACGTAATTTCGAGTACGCTAGTTGGCTGACCTGGCGCTACCTGTTTAGTTCCAATAAATGAGTTTCTTTTGCGAGTCCTAAATTAATGAAATTTGCGTAATTTCGCTTTGCAGGCTGTACGGAGAGAGGTTGTAGTTTTGTGCAAGAATTTGAGCGAAAGCAATTGGCCAAAAACCAATTACGATCATTGCGTTCGAGTCCGGTACGCAATGAAGCCTTGATCGCACTACATTCACAACGAGGGCTTCGAGGCTTCGAGCACCCACTTAGTCTGCACAGTTGATGTTCGATGCGAACAACTAAAGCCCCTTGGTCTACGGTACACTATTTGGCTTTGGAGTCCTCGGGGAAAGCAATATGGCGATATCGTGATAGATTCTCAAGAAATCCGAAAACTAAAGGTTTTCAAAACGAGAGATTAAGAGGACAACAGGAAAACAATTAAGCGAAGCTTATGAAATTCAAAAGTTAACGAGTGATTCCAAGAAAGCGTGGTGACTAATCCTGAAAAGCATCAGCCGAGTCTTTAGACACAAACGCTAAATGCGAAAACCGAAAGTGCAAAAGCACAGATTGGTTCTGCAAAACAACTCTGAAAGACCTCCGTTCAGCCCACTTTTGAGCACAAAGCAGTTGTTTGCATCAGAGACCTTAGCTTTTGAATCTACACCGCTCATTTGGGTCGCAAACAGACGCCGAGAATGAAACATTCCAAGCAAGCCGAGTTGCTTAGAGCAGTCGAAAAACAAGGACAATTCTAAAAAGACAAATTTGACAAATCGGTTTTGTGACGTAAAAGCCTTGTTTTCTATTCTTTGAAACTAGATTTGGATGGAAAAGGACTTGTCACTACTAGCGCACAGAAGAGACTAGAAATTGGGCAGACAGCTGTGGCTCGAAGACACTCGAAAGGCTTTCTATCCGCAATATCACGAGCTCTATGGCGATGAACGCCTTCGTAGACTCTGGTAATCCGCTGAAGGACAATTGATTCGAACTCTACGCAAGAGATTATCTCTCAAGCGCTGTCCGCACCAAACGTGGACTTTGCGTCGTTATCTGGGTTTGCTAGAGCTTACAGGTATGCGCGTTTCAAGGCTAAATTTAAAGAAAACCTAAGATTCGGTCATCTGAGCAACAGTAGGTTCTAAATTTTGTAAAAATCAGAAATTTTTGAATTGTTCTAAACCTGAAATCTAACGTTCGCTCAGATCGTCAATTCCGCGATCTAGATGGTTCTAAGGTTCTAATTTTACAATGGAACGATGAAGCTAATTCTAGGGACTTCTAGCCGCGTGCTGTTCTAAAACCTCCCAAAAAACCTGAAAGATCACAAAGTGTCGCACTCCAAGCACCGTGCAACGTGTCCACAGATTCGCCGTGTGCGTTAAAGGTGAGGAAAGAAGAGCTTCTGTGCCCACTCCATGCGCTAATCCACTCGAGACCTCTGCTTACCCATCGTCCGATTCCACCAGCGACACCTGATCGTTGCAGGTGACGCGCGGCGTGCGCTCCGAACGCCGACGGCGCGGCGGCGATGCTGATCGAAGGCGCGCTTCGAGGTGCGTGACGGTGCTGAGCTGATTGCGGTCCATGGAGCTCCTGTAGAGACAGAAAAGGAGTGGAAATGGCACGCGAGAGGACACGACGGAGGGGCAGAGAGGGTGAAAGGCAGCTAATCGTGTTAGTTGGCGTTTGCGAGGAAGCGAGGGAGAGGAAGCAATTATGCAAAACGCTGTTGTTTGCGGTGCGATTTTTTGGCGTTTTCGCTGCAAAATCCCCGTTTGAATGGAAGCGAATGAAGTGAATACGAGTGAAACAGAGAGGAAAACGGGATTTTGAGGTTCGTGTTGTGCCTATTTAGGCCTCCTTTGAGGCTCAAAGGACACATGTCAAAAACACGTGTGCCACTGCGTATAAAACAACTCGTAACGGCCGCCCAGGACCCCTGAATTCTCAGATTTGTCCTTTAGGGCTATTAACATCCAGCCGTGCTTGAAATAACGACATTGATCGTTTTGAAAAAGGACCGTTTGTCTGCGAGAGCTTCAAAAAACTCGCCGGGAGACTGCGGTAATCGGACTTGCGGTCTCATTGTCGTAGAGATTGGAGTGGAGGGGATAGAAATGATCGAAATTGACCAAAAAACAGATTGAAAATTACGAATTTTTCTCGCCGTTTTGCCAAAATGCTGCAAATTCGTGATTCGGTGGTTGTTCTTGACAAAGTTGAGCTTCCAAAAAGCGACTTATCCTGCATGAGAAACAAGCATAAATGGCTCAATTCCAACCATCTTCACTAAGGAAGCAACGTCCTAGAACGACATAAAATCCCACTTTCGACAGTCTTAACGCGCGCACTTCAAAAGCAATAGTAATGGTTAAATTGCTCGCCAAATGAGAGCGCCATTAAGTGGCTAACTGGCTAGGCATGCGTCAACGGCACTTTTCACACAAAGACTAATTGACACGATGTATAGGTTAATCGTTCACAACAGAATTTCAAGCACCAGAACATCCAGGCCGAGAGGCAATCCCTGAAAACAACAAAGAAACAGTGGAAATTTTCGAATTCAAGGCTCAATCGGAGCTTCAGCGAAGCCAAAACGAAGAACTAGAGGCTTGACTCATGGGGTTCAGCGAAAACAGAACCTCGAAACCACTCAAAACGCTCACAAAAACATCAAAACAACCTTTTTACCGCAATAATTCTCGTCTCTTCGAAGGACCAATTCAATGGGAAAGCAGCTGCTCGCACGAAATGCCAAATTCGCACGAACCCATCACCACGCTCTCCATCCTTCCTTCCTTCCTTCAAGGCCAAACAGCACAGAGCACCCGCAGCACCCAAAACTCCCGAATCGCCCTCGTTTTCCGCTTCGACGGCGCCTGCGTCAGCGTATCGGATTCGCAGCGGCAATTATCTAATTAAACTCAAAGAATCGGAAATCGGACCTCCAAGCGGGGCGATAACGTCCACGAGACTCGAGTACGAGTGGAATCCTGATTGCGCGCGAGATAAACGCGCCGCAAAAACCAATTGAAGCGGCAAATCGAAAAGTAAGTTGAGTTCCTGAGGAGCGCTTTCTGCGCGCTTGTTATTCGCGACGCGAGGTTCCGTGGGAAAAGTGGAGAAAAAATGGATGCGAATTGAGTTTTCGAGCGCTCGGGTTGCGCACAGACAGCACGCGCTAATTGAAAATGATCAAAATGCAAAAGAGAGCGAGTTATAGGCGCAATTGCGTCGTCAACACATAGGACGGGACTACAAATGCAGCCTGAATCGTGTGGGGTTTAGAGGATTACTTCGAAAAACAAGACTTTTATGTGCTTCTGCTCTCCCAATTTTCATTTTGGGGTTTCTGATTAACCCTCATGTTTCAAAAATGCCTCAAGTTGCCCTTAGGAGGACAATTTAAATTAAATGGTCAACTCTGCCT